>CAUYUJ010009590.1:5000-25000 GCA_963575745.1 Prorocentrum cordatum | reverse complement strand
TTTGCCGAGACGCATGCATACGGCTCCTCGCATGCCGTATCCTGACTCCCTCTCCCTCTAGAAGGACCCGTCGCTGTGCGCGCTGAGTAGCCCGGCGCACTCCATCGCTGGAAATGCGATGCGTGCCTTGTTCTGCGTGTCCAGAACAATGGAGTTAAGCTGCATCGTGGCGGAGGAGCAGTTTGTTCTTGGCTCTCTGCAGGGCGGCGATGCACGCTGCGACGTCGCGCTGGGCGAGCAGGGCGCAGGCCGCTGCTCCCAAGAGGGAGACAAAGAGGTCGGGAAGCTGACCTCCGGCTGGCTCGTCAGCCTCGGCCTTGACCGGGTCGACGTGTCTGATCGGTATCAGAGGTATCGAGCGTCGCGGTGCCATCGGCACTGCGGAGCCTTCTGCACTCCGCATGCGGTGAAGTCGTCGTAGTCCCCCTTCATCTTGTCGACGAGGCCCTCGGTGTGACTGATTAGTGGGTCGACGTGCTCCTTGCGCCCAGCAGTCTTCACATCGTCAACATGCTTGGACACCAAGCGCGCTGGCTCCAGCGCAGCTGCCAGACGTCACGCGCTTGACCTCGAGTTCCGGGCCCCGCCTGCAGGTTCGGCGCTGCGCTCGGGTGAGCCTCATGGAGAAGGCTCGGGGCGCATCTTTGCAGCCCGTACCTGCCTTGATGCGGCGCAGGCAGAAGGCCCGCTCGCCGAAGCTCTCGTAGCTGGGCACCTGCCTGCAGATGGCTGCGCTGCTGGGTGGCAGGGTGAAGTTCACCCCTCGAGGTGCTTCGCATTGCTCCTGCATCTCCTGATAGGTCATGCCTTGCAGGGGCGCCTTCTCGACGTCAGCGGCGACGCGCGCCCGGTCGGGGCGGCGCGCCGCCCCTGCTGACGGCAGGCGCGGAGGCGCCCACTTCGCTGACCCAGCGAACGCCTCCGAGGCTCCGGCGCCCATGTCGCGGAAACTCCTCAGCGCCGCGCGGAACCGGGTGATCCTGGCAGTCTTGCCGTCTGATCCCTCCTAGGGCTTCCACTTAAGGAAGGCGCGTCTGGAGTCCCTTGGATTTCGGGCGCCTTTGAATGGCCACCTCTCAAAAGATGTACACTCGACCCAGATAGTGAGCTGGTCGAGGATGGCTGCCGCGACCTCCTTCGACAGCCTCGACACTTCCTCGTTGGACAGAGGGTCGGCGTCGCGCTCGATGACCGCGGTCTCGACGGCGGCATGAAAGTTAAGCGCAGCTGTCTGAGGAGCGCCGGCGACGCAGTCCCCCCACGCGGCCAGAATGCTTCGCGTGCCCCTGGATCAAGATACAACTTCACATGCGCACCTACATCGTCATCCTCCTCGAGCGTGGCGTAGTCGTCCAAGGAGGCCCCGCGCAAGCAGGAGTGGCACTGCGCTCGGATGCCCCGACGCTGGCGCTGCGTCTCGAAGTGCCAGGGCCACTCGCGCGGCCCACGGCCTACAGTAGGTCGGCCGCGGCGTGCTCGACGGCAACGAACATATCATGCTGGCTGTCGGCGCCCCCCAGCCCCTCCAGCGCCTGGGTCAGATATTCTGCCCCACGGGCTTCGCGCCAAGCTGCTAAAGTCACGCGTTGGATGTGACCAGAGAAGTCGCTGCCGGTCTCCTGTGGTATAGTCGACAGGGCTGAGGGTGATCCACCTTCACCGGTACTGGCAGTGTCCTCGGGGATGTCGATGACGCCGTCATCGAACGTTCCGCCCAGGCCCTGTCCGGCGTCGGTCACCATTGACAGCGCTTCACCCAAGACAAACTGGATGATACGAGCTTCCTGCACATGCTCGCCGCTCGCCGATGAGCTGGTGGGCGTCGAGCGCGACGCAGTTGAGGTGGATCTGCTGGACGTCGGCAGGGTTCCGAGGGAACCGCCAGATGGCCGAGCTGCGGGCGCAGACCGGCCAGTTGCCGAGAGATTTCTGTCCGCGAATGACTCGCGCAGCGCGAATGTCTGGTAGCTGAAATCATATGCGGGAAAGGTGGGGTTTCGAGGGCGTCTGGGCAATGTCGCGCCTGCTCGGTGAGCTGCGCGCCCTTCGTGTCCCCCCAGTGGCCGAAGGTCCTGGCCCCAGAGCCCAGTGCCACATGCTCCAGGTAGTCCTCTACGCGGTCCCAGGCCAAGCCTGCCCGCGCCATGCTCGCGCCCATCGTCGAAGACGGCGCCGATGAAGGCCCGGGCGTCTTGCAGTCTGCAGATCAACTCGGCTCGGCGGTGCTTGGCTGCCACCTTGCCTCGAGCCCGGTCTACGGACATGACTGTCCCAGGGCCAGCCCGGCCAGACGCGTCCTTGGTGCTTGGCGGTCTGTGGATCTCCACCTGGTCGCTCACGTTGAAGCGGCCCTTCCCGGACTCGGTGGCGCGGGCCCTGAGGGCGCGATTAACGCGTGCGATCGATGTAGCTTCGATCATGCGTTGCAGAGCGATCTCTCGGATGCGCCACTGAAGTCGGCTGGGCTGCAAGCAGGAGGCTCGGCACCGGCGACGCAATCGCCGGACACCTCCCCCTGTTCGTCTGCTTTGAGTGGTGGCAGCAGAGGCGGCTGCCGTCAGAAGACGACGTTGCGCGGCGCAGCGCCGCCCACGTGAGTGAGGCCGTTGCCAGCAAAGATGGCAAATGCTGGCAGGGAGCCGAAGTTAGCTGCGATGCGAAGTGATTGTCGTAGCATGGCCCCGCGCCGCTCGACGAAGCGAGCGTGCTGGCGCGGAGCACGCATGCCAACCTGTACCCTCTCCTCTTCATTGCCTCCACAAAGTACGTTGAGGTCATCCCGCCCTCGCCGTCCACGATAAAAATATCCATCGAGCCGAACAACTGGATCCATGAGCGGTCGGCGACGGCAAGCGGCGTCGAAACGCGCTTGGACGTGACCTCCTGACCATATATGCCACCGCGAGGCGCAACATATCAGGCGGATGACTATGCGATCCTTGTAGAACAAGATGTCGTACTCGACGTACTGGTCGAGACGTGTTGACAGGCGGAGTGGAGGGGTGGTCTGGCGTGCTGGAGGTAGCCACTTGCGACGCCTCCTGCACTTGTTGACCACCGTGGGGATACAGTTGAGGATGTCCTGTGGTATGTTGGCTGCTCGTAGTGCTTGTGCCATCTCCTCCGATGTGGCGTGCCGCCACCGGGGGCGCGGCTTGCGCAGCTCCCGCACGCGTGTTTCATGCGAGTCGCTGCAAAGTGCTCGTATGGAGGTATCGACGTCTGAACGAGTCCAGTCTGAAGACGCTGGGCTGCCTGCAGCTGCGCCAGCAATTCATGGCGCTGCTCGACGAGGCTCTGCGCCTGATTCTAGACTAGCTCGGATCCCCGGTCGAGCGACACAGTCGCCCAGACCAACACCCTGTGCTCGGATCCCCAGTCGAGCGACTCAGTCGCCCGAACCAATGTCCCGGGCTCCAGCGCTGGATGACGAGCTGGTTCCTGGCCCTCCTGCGGGCGCCGGTGGTAGAGCAGCCTCGTCTGCAGCTCCAAGGTCTGCGCCGCTGGGTAGCTGAGCTCGCTGATCGTTCGAGTGACGTGTTCCTCCAGCTCGCGGGCGCTGGCCAGTGCGCGGGCGCGGCTGGGCGAAGGGATCCGCGAACCTGCACCTGCCGAACGCGTGAGTGTGCTCGGGGTGGCCCCGCTCCTCTTCCTCTTGGCAGCCGGGGCGCTCCAAGTGGATCGGCGCGCTGCGAGGGTGGCAGCGCGCTGCTGGACCCCTGGAGTGCATGGGCGAGTCCGCCCGCAGGTTGCGCTTGCACGCCTTGCGCGTGTTGCATGCAGGCTCGGCTGCAACTTCGCGTCTGATCTCTCCCTCGGTGGCGCCCGTAGCCGCGGCTGGCATGGCTGCCGATCGGACGCCATTCGCGAACGCAGTTCGCGAGATGCGGACGCCGCAGACGGTGACGCAAGTTCCTGGGCGACTCGCTCGGCCACCTTCAATGACCAGATCTGGGCGTCGAAGCTGTCGAGGCCCTCGACGTGGACGTGCGCGCGGTTGTCTGGGCAGCGGAGGTCGGAGATATGCTCGAGGATATCTCGACCGTTGGGGGCCAGCCCGGTGGTCTTCATCAAGATGCCTCCGCGGCGATCTTAAGCTGAGGCAGGCCACAGATGACCTTGCCCACGCTTGGAACTGCGAGCGCCTCTGGCCAGGGCGGCTCGGCGCACAGCCGCGATCGCTCGAGCTGCTCATCGACGAAGTAGCCGCCCAACTCGATCTGCGACTGTGCTAAGTGGCCGCAGAATCGGCCACGTGGGACCGCGCCCTCGCAGAAGCGCAGCCAGGTGCTGCAGTTACGTTTGTATAATGAAACGCAACTGACCCAACGACCCAGGGCCAGCAGGCGGGAGCCATGATGGCCACTTGGAGCGATCTTGTCGGATGCACCGATCCACGGCTTTCTGCTGGCTCTCGTCGTTAGGGTCGCAGCCAGTCGCCGCGTCGAAAATGGTGCCCGCCTTGAGGTTGCGGCGGACAGCGAGCCCGCTGCATGCTGGCCCGCGCCCCCACCAAATATCTCCATGATGCCAGTGCCGTGGTCGATGGAGGTGAGAGAGGTGAGGAGGTGGTGGATGTCGTCGAACGCGGCTGGCTGGGTCGTTTGAGCACTCGACAGATGGCGACCTGATGCCAGGGCCGAAGAGCCCCGGAGGCACCAGATGGGCATGCATGGTGATGCTGCCCTGCAGGTCGTCGTCGTCGTCGTCGTGCTCGTCGGTTTGACCCGGCTCGCCAATGGCTGGAAAGTTTATGATGTGGGACCAGGCCAGCGAAGTCGATGCCGCAATCGCCAGTGGCCCTCGGCGACATGCTTACGTGCTTTGTTCACGCGGCCCTTTGCAATCTTCGCTGTCTGGCGCATGCGCTCTGCTGTAGGCTAAGCGCCGACGAAGCAGTCGTCGGCCGCCCCCTGCATTTGTTCGTTATCTTTACTTGTAGTTGAGTGGTGTACGAGGTAGTGATGTACCTGGTCCTGGGCGTCGTGCTTGCGGTGCTTGCGGCTGCCAGTTGGACAGGAAGTGTTCGAGTCTGGTAACAAAGCTGCCATCGCGCTTCGTTCGCAGCACGCCTTCCTAGATACGCCTCCGGCTTTACATCGGGATTTGCTGACCAATAGGTAAGTGGCAAGTCGCATGAGCTCGAGGCACACCAGGGCCAAGTACACGCGTCGGTTGGTGATCGTCCAGTCGTCGATGTGTTCCTCTAGCTTGATGTCACCGGCGCAGCTGGTTGCTGGTGGGTGCCCCAGTGAGCACCATGCTAACGCTGCCTTGCTTGGCCTCTGCGGCCAAAAGCATGTGGCGAACGCAGTGCGCGCTTGAGTGGAGCTCGCGGGTGTCGATCATCTGCCGCGCCGTGGGTCGCCGCCGCTGCTGGCCATGCCGGCCAAAGATCATTAGCTTGGCGCTGGCATCCTTGACCCGGGCGCGCCAGTTAAGGAAAGATTTGGGGATGCGGTGAACCTCGCCCCTATTCGCGTCGCACGTGATCCACGACGCGCTGCAATTGGTGCTGGGGAACGTACTGTCGGACGACGTCTGGATAGCACCCTCGAGGTCGGCGGTGCGGGCGACGTCGAATCCGTGGTCTAACAGCGCTAATGTCCTGTCCCCTCCTCGTTCTAAGACCCAAGCGGGATGTCCCGGGGTTGCTGCCCAAGTCTGCCGGGGCAGGCCAGCGCGGCCAGCCTGGCGGGCCGGCCCGGCCGCGTCCTATAGCGAAGCAGCTCCTTGGAGCCCTCGGCGGCGCAGTCGCCGAGAGTCTCCGCGGACGTGCGGGCTCGCTCTCTCGCGGCGGAGGTTTGGCTGAGGGGCGCCATGTCGATGTGTCCGAAGCCTCCAGATCCACGAAATGTCCAGGGAAGGTTGGAAACGACCACGATCTTGGCATCGCTGACGATGCGCCCCAGGATGAGTTGAGCGACGCGGTGGCCCTGCTCGACCAAGCGCATCCGCATGCCAGCGTTGAACATGATCACCTTGATCTCGCCGCGGAAGTCAGGGCCCACCACGCCGCCCGCGACATCGACCCCTACGAGGGCGAGTCCCGAGCGGGAAGCGACGCGCAGGTAGGCACCCAGCGGTGCTAGGGCCGCTGTGCCGGTCGACGCTAATTCACGACTGCAGGTCGCGAGACCGACGCCCGCGCGGGCGTTGAGGTCGCAGCCGGCGGCCCCGAGCGCGCCCTGCGAGGGTGCCCGTGCGTCGGGGCTGAGCAGCTGGACCTTCCGCTTCTGGAGCTCGCGGCCGTCGGTGGCGTCGTAATCCTGGCCGTCGTTGCCCACTGCCAGCTGCGCGGGCTGCTCGGGCGGCAGGGGGCCAGGAATACGGCCATTCGAAGCCGACGCGAGGTCGAAGTAGATGGCGCCGGGGCCCATGCGATCTCGTAGCCGCCAGGCCCAGGGAACGCGAGGCGCTTGTGGTCCACGCCCGCGGGGAGGTCAACGCCTGCGCCCTCCGCGGCAGGGGCGCGCACGCTGCGCCGACTGGTCGCGCCGTCGCGGGAAGTCGTTGCGATGGGGCAGTGAACCTCGTAGCTCGCTACCTGTGACCCTCTGCAGACTCCTGCCACGCAAACTGGAGACGACAACATCTCCGCGGAGGGCTGCAGTTTGGGTCGCTGGGCCTCGCGGGCCATATTCATGGCGAAAGACAGCCCCCAGTGCTGGCGTCGCCGGCAGGTCGGTGATCGCCATGCAGGGCAGCGACTCGTTTGATGGGCTCGAGCCTGTACCCGGCGCGGTCGGCCACCGCGGGGGCGTCGGCCTGTAGAGCGGCATGCGCATGTCCAGCTTGGCGTCGCAAGGCGCCGCCGCGTCCGCTGCGGACGAGAAACGGGACGCGCTGCCGGGCAACCGCGCGAAGTCGGGCCGAGGCGCCCTGGGGGCAGGGGCTGGCCCGAGACTGCGCGAAGTCCTGCTGTTATGCAATTTCCATTGGCGCGCCCCCGTCCGACGCTGCATCGCAATTGCCCGAACCTGGGCGCGCTGCCTGCTGCCGCGCGGGCTGGCGCCAGGCACCGGAACCGTCGGCGCGCGATCCGCGCCAATGCAGCGAAACTCGGCGACGACGTCGGCTTGTCCGCGGCGCGCCAGGCAGTGCGCCGAACGGGTGTCCGTGCTCTGCAGAAGTTGCAGGTGGCATGATTGGTGCAAGGTGCGTCGGTACAGCAGGCGTACCACCTGCTCGCAGCGCTGGAAGGCCTCGAAGCAGATGGGGCGCCCCCTATCGTCGCCACTGAACGTCGTTACTGAACGTGGCGGCGGCCGGCGCAGGAGGAGGATTAACAGGTGTCTCCGTCCAACTCTGTGCGGCCTTGGCGCCGTTGCTCATCTTGCTGCCGCGCGTGCTCAAGCGCCAGCTGTGCGCCGTGGAGCTCGTCGAGGTGCCGTCGTTGCGCGTGGTCGAGGGTGGTGTGCGCGTCGCGTTCGGATCGGCTGCCGCTGGACATCCAGGCGTCGCGGCCGGCGAACCGCGACGGTTGGTTTACGTCGACGGGGCTGTCCTGATTGAACGGAGCCAAGTCCTGGGGAGACCCCGGCACTGGCGGCAACGTAGCTACCGGCGCCGACTGCGGTGGCTGCGTGGAGCTCGATCCACATGGATCGCCGACGCCGAGGGCTGAGACTGAATGCGCGCACGCCCAGCTCGGCAACTGCGCGACGGCAGACTGGGTTGGGAGCGCGGCGACACGCGCGTTGAGGTCGCCTATCCGGTCGCGCCCCTGGGTTTGCCCCAGTGGGAATGCTCCGCCCACTTGCGTCTACCAGCGTAGAGCTGTCGGTGGCGCTGGTGCCGCTGAGGCTGCTGGAGCTGCTGGAAGCCGGCGCGGCTGGCGGAGCTTTTCCCGCTGTCGCTGGGCGGCCCGGCGACGCAATCGCCGGATCCGCCGGCGCTGCAGAAGCTCGAGCACGGCCCATGAGGTCGGCCATCTCCCGTTGCGGTCGTTGCGCGGCTTCGCGTGGCGGGGGCGAGGGCGACGGCGATGCCCCCATCCAAGTTGACCGAAGTTGGCGGCCATTCGGTTGCCGCGAGCCGCCCGACGAAGAATTCGGAGTCGCCGCTGGCGCTGAAGGCCGCGGCGCCAGTGCTGCTGGAGCTGGCTGTCCGCCGTTCCGGGGGCCATCGCTCTGCAGCGGGTCGCCGCCCCCGGCGTGGCGCCGCGGCGCCCCCGGCCGCTGGCCGAGGAGTCCCAGCGGCGCCCCTGGTCGCCCAGACCGCGCGCGCCCCTGGCGCGGGCCGCTGCTCGGTCGGCCCCGACGGCCCTTGCTGCCCCAAAAGAGCAAATGGCGATGGTGATAATGCTGATGGTGATGCTGGGGCGCAGACGCCGCGGAAAAGAGCGCGCCCTCGTCGGCGGCGCCGGGGGCGGTCGCGCACGAGGCGCGCCCTCGAGTCGCGCTCGTGACATGTGAGACGCGCCCCGTCTGGGCCCGCGGGGCCTCCTCGGCGGCCCGACCCAGCGCCCGCGGTCCTGAAGCCCTCTTGCACCTTAACCTTTGCCCTCCCCGAAGTCCGAAGATCTCGCAGAGGTCGTTCTCGGACTGGGCGCCGAGAAAAGCGTGGTGATTGTTGCCTTTGCCCTTGCCCTTCCGTTTGCTGGCCCGCCGACGTTGTGGCCGTTGAAATTGCGCCGCGCTGCTCGACCGGAACGTCGCGCTGCTTGGGGTCGTCGGCGGCCATTTCTTCGCCGAGTGAGCTGGCGGCGTCGGCGTCGAGCGCTGAATCGACTTCTGCTGCTGGGTGTGCCCCCTGTGCTGGTGGCGCCGCGCTAGAGGCGCAGCCGCCAGCCGCGGCCCCGGTTGGCGCGGGGCGACTTGGCGCCGCCCCCAGCGCGGCAGGGCCCATGCCGCCCCAGCTCTGCTCCTGCGCGGGCGCACCCATAAGGAGCGCGCGCCGTCGGGCAGAGTGGGCCGCCGAGGCGAGCTTGCCTGGCGCCCCCGCTGCCGCGTGCCCCAGGCGTCTCAGCTGGCCCATCATATGAGCGAGCAGCTGAGCGTTCGCGGGGTTGGCCACGCTGCAGCGCTGCGGGAGCACGGTGACTTGAAAGTTCGACGCGCCAATGGCGCGCAACCGGCACTGCGGAGGCGCGCTCCCCCTCGCCCAGCTGGCCCCATCGTTCGGCCAAGCTGCGCATGGACAAAGTCATCGGTGGCACTGGGTTGCCGTTGATTAGACCTCCCTGGGCCAAGACAGCCAGCGGCCATTCGCCCGCGCACTCGCTCGCCACGCCGGCAAGGCGCGACGAGGCGCAGGCCGCCCGGAGAAACTCATTGAGGTATGAGTTCGCCACTGGCCTGATCATCACCTCGCGCGCGCATTCCTGGAAAGGCACGCGAGCCCGGCGTTCGGGCCCCCAGGTGCGGAGGTGACGCGCGTTGCCGCTGCCGCCGCCTGCGTCCATGGGGTCGATGCAGCTCGCGATGGCGCGCATGCCGACTCCGAGAGTCGCCGAAGACACTTGCCCCGGATGCGTTCCTCCTCGTCAGCGCCGTCAGCGCATTGGGCGTCTGCTTCTGTTGTGTCACGGTAGTGCTCGCGGTGCTCGGACCATCCCGCGACGCAGCGACGGGAAAGCACTTCGTGCGTTGCGCTGAGCACCGCCAATTGCACGATCGTCTAGCCGAGCGCGCATGAGGATTCCGCGTTGCCCGGCTGGCGGGTCTGAGTAGGTAAAGCGACGGGTCGGGTCCCGAAGCGTGGTGCCTCGGAGTGATGGCGCCCCAATCGTCGCGACCTCCACCGCATTACCTCGGCGCCCATGCCCCCCGCTGCACCCCCGCTCGGCGCCAGCGGCGCAATCGCCAGATGCATTTTGTCTGCTTTCTTCTCCCAGGGCTATCGGGACACAGTCCCAAAAAACTCGGGACCTCGTTCTGACGCCGCAGATGTGAAAGCCGCGTCGAGCAACTGTCTGAAACCTGAGGCTACCCCCACGGGCGGGGGCACTGACAGTTTGGGGTCCGCGAGCTGCCTGGACACGGTCCACGCGCCCCGGTCGCGGGCCCTGGCGGATGGGCTGGCACAGCCCCGACGGACCCTAGAGCAACGTCTCCTGCGAAAACGGGGGGGGGGGGAGTGCACGAAGGAGGAGATGTTGACGGCGATTGACCGAATTCGAGGGCGGCAGAGGGTGGAAGCCATTGCGATCGACGCGAGGCGAAAGGTGGCGGCCGCGGTGGGAGCAAGGGTGAACCTGCTCCGCTACCAACTAGAAATGACGACGTTAAAAAAGGAAACGACGATCTCCGCAAAAGAAGTATAGTGTATGATGGTATAAGGATGGATGTCTAAGGCGCGTCTAAAGCGGGCACGGAAGCTTGGCCAGCTTCCGTGCCCCGAAGCAAAAATCAGCAGCGGAAAGGGGGAGATCAGTACGCCAGGCAGGAGTTCGAAGGGACAGGCGAGCTACCGTTCGAGTAGGGGGAGGATGAGGAGAAGGAGGAGGACGACGACGACGAGGAGAAGAATGAGGAGGAGGAGAAGCAGGAGGAAGGGAGGCAGGGAGGGAGGGAAGGGGGAGGGAGGGAGGGAGGGAGGACGGGAGGGAAGGGAGGAGGGAGGGAGGGAGGGAAGGAGGAGGAGGAGGAGAGGAGCAGGAGGAGGAGGAGGAGTAAGAGTAAGAGTAAGAATGAGGGTAAGAGTAAGAGTAGAGTCCCAGGACGATGTCCTATGGAGGAGGAGGAGGAAGAGGAGGAGGAGGTAGGTCAGGGGAGGAGGAGGAGGAAGAGGGAGGGAGGAGGAGCAGGAGGAGGATGTGGAGGAGGAGGAGGAGAAGGAGGAGGAGGAGAAAGTGCAGGAGGAGGAGGAGGAGGAGGAGGAGAGGAGGAGAGGAGGAGGAGGACGAGAGAGAGGAGGAGGAGGAGGAGGAGGAGGAAGGGAGGTAGGGGGTGAGGTAAGAGCAGATGAGGAGGAAGAGGAGGAGACGGAGGAGGAAACGTGTTGATTGTTTGGCTTGATCCTTGCGGCTCGCGTGTAAGATCGCGGGCACGGCCTCTTTAGCGAAACTGCCGGGCAGCAGGCGACCCTAGATAACCCTAGCCTGTCCCAGCCCCGACCTTCGTAGGAAGGGAGGGAGGAGGAGGGAGGAGGGAGGGAGGGAGGGAGGGCAGGGAGGGAGGGGAGGGAGGGAGGGAGGGAGGGAGGGAGGGGAGGGAGGGAGGGAGGGAGGGAGGGAGGGAGGAGGAGGAGGAGGAGGAGGAGGAGGAGGAGGAGGAGGAGGAGGAGGGGGAGGAGGAGGAGGAGGAGGAGGAGGAGGAGGAGGAGAGGGAGGGAGGGAGGGAGGGAGGGAGGGAGGGAGGGAGGGAGGGAGGAGGGGGAGGGAGGGAGGGAGGGAGGGGAGGGAGGGAGGGAGGAGGAGGAGGAGGAGCGAGGGGAGGGCAGGCTCCAGAGGCCCCCACGACGGGCAGCAAGCGGCGGCCAGAGACCACCCCGCGACGCGCAGGAACGAGCCAGACACAGACGGCTCTTGCAAAAGCACGCCTTCTCCCCTCGGACCCTCTCGGTCCACCTTCCCCCCCCCCCTCCCTCCTCCTCGCCCTACCCGCCTCCTCCTCCCCCGTATCACCCTCCTCCTCCCCCTCCTCCTCCTCCTCCTCCTCTCTCCTCCTCTCTTCTCCTCCTCTCCTCCCTCTCTCATCCCCTCTCCTCCTCCGCCCCCTTCCCCCTACCCTCTACTCCCTATCCTCCTCCTCCTCCCTCCTCCTCCTCCTCCTCCTCCTCCTCCTCCTCCTCCTCTTCCTCGCCACGGCAGGGTTCACCTCGAAAGGCCCCAACGCCGACGGGCCCCAGGTTCAACAAAAGACGCCCTCAAGGGGAGCCGGGTGCGCATCAACGACCTCCCTGGCAGCCGGGAGCGCGGGGGGGCGGGAGGGCCCAAGCGGGAGCCCGCAGTGCTCCACGCAAGGGGGCCCTACCCGGTCCTGGCTCGCCGCGTGGCGAAGCACGACGCAGGTGCCAGCCTGTGCGAGGAACCACGATCAGGGCCTTCCTTAGGGGCGGCGGAAGCTGGGGTCGCCACCGCGTCAACCAGGCGCGAACCTGCCGCCCATCCTTCCTGTGCGCGAGGAAGTGGCCGAGGTCGAACCCCTTCCTGTCACGAGCCTGAGCGACGACGCGGACGACACGGGCATCGCTGGTGCCTGGCGACGTCTGCATGCGCGACGGGGCCGCCTAGACTTGTGGATGCCATGACAATGGACACTCTAACAATCCTATCATTGAAATAAAACTGTGTTTAACATGTGCAAAACATGTTCCAAACATGTTTCAAACATGCTCTTAACATATTTAAAATCATCTTTGATTTTTCGGCATCTGGAAATTATTTGGCAGCATGCTTCCTCTACGTTAATCGACTGCCACACGCCTAGACCTGGCGGTCCCCGAGCATCCTCGTCACGAGCGTCTTCCTGCATGCTGGGCCCGCTCGTCGCCGAGGAGCGTCCGTGCACCTGCTCGCCCTTCGGTAGAGGGAAACAATTAGTGAACACCCCCCCTGCCCCCCAAACTCAAGGCTGGCACGCGCGGGGGAGACTGCGGTCGAGGTGCAACTCGTCAGACCCACCGCCAGCTTTGAACGTTGGGGGGAGGGGGAGGCGCTCACAGATGAATGTGGCATGAGTGCTCGCTATTTTTTTCCGAGGCCTGTCCGATCCCATCTGCTCGGACCCCATCTGGGAGGCCTTGAGGCTGGCGCTCCTCCGAATCGACGCGCAGAAGCCCCGTCAGGCGCCGCCCGCGCACTCCTGCCACGGCGCGACCAGCGCGTGCAGCACGACCTTCGAGGGGGGCCTGACCGTCCCCGCCGCCCCCCGCGCGGGCAGCCAGCTCCAGCGCGGGAAGTCTCTGGAGCGGCCGTTGATGATGATGAGGATCGCCAGGGAACCCAGCAGCTCGTCGAGGGAGGCCGCACCTCCTCGAGGCGACGGGGGCCCCAGCTGGGGGCCCAGAGGCGTGCCGCACGGTGATGATCCGGGGGCCTGCACAGGGGATGGCCCCGGTGGCTGGCCTTCCCCCCAGAGCACCTACGAGGCAAGCAGCGCCAGCCATCCAAGAGAGCTGCATCACCGAGGCAGGATCCTCCAGAGTGGCACCCACGAGGCAAGCAGCACCAGCCAGCCAAGGGAGCTGATTTTTCTTTTCTGGGCACACACACACACACATCCACCTCTCGAGAATCCGCTGCCCCTCGAGGAGGCTTTCCGGAACTCCGCGCACGACACACAGAGAACCCGGCAGAGAGTAAAAAACCAGCAACGGGCCCAGGACACGCAGGGGAGTCCTGCGAACGTGGCCGGAATTCTGCGTGAGAGGCCGCTCGGGGAAAGGGGGAAGGAGGAGGCGGAGGAGGAAAGGGAGGGGGGAGGCTGATACGAAAATCACCAAGGCAGGTCCTCCAAGTGGCACAGAGGAACAACACGGAAGTACGGGTCGGCGAATACATCCGCGGCAGCGTCATCAGGGCTGCTCTGAACCAGTTGAGCCGAGTGGTAGCACAGGGCACACAAGTATCCACCAGTTTGCCAGCACAGGGCACAACAGTCAATTTAACCAACCAAGAGGATGAACTGCAAGATACAGCATGCAAGCTGGAGGTAGTTGTTCCAGAAGTGCCGCCTGCACAAGCCACTCAGGGAAACATCAAAAACCAAGGGGCCAATGCCATCCCAACGAACCGAAAGACCACTAGGTGGTGGTCCGCATCTTACTGCCATGTGTCCAAAACATGAAAACGGACAGCGAGGGTGGTCGCAGTCCCCAACTTCAGATCTACTGGCAGGTGTCATCCCTTCGGTGGTTGCATCCCCCGCGGCCTCATCGATGTGTAGGGCGGAGAGGGAGGGAGTGGAAAACCGTGATGAGGACGAGGAGGAGGAGGAGGAGGAGGAGGAGGAGGAGGACGAAGAGGAGGAGGCAGGGAAGGAGGAGGAGGACGAGGAGGAGGAGGAGGAGGAGGAGGAGGAGGACGAAGAGGAGGAGGCAGGGAGGGAGGGAAGGGGACAGCACCAAGAGGACGAACCCACGAGACGGGGGCAGCGCTGGGCGGCGCAGCAGGAGCACGAGCAGGCGCGGGACCAGGACGAGGGGGCGAGGGCGAGGGGGCGAGGCGAGGGGATGGGGGAGGAGGAGAGAGCGAGGAGGAGGAGGAGGAGGAGGAGGAGGGAGGAGGAGGAGGGAGGGAGAGAGGAGGAGGAGGAGGAGGAGGGAGGAGGAGGAGGAGGAGGAGGAGGAGGAGGAGGAGGGAGGAGGAGGAGGGGCGAGGGGGGGGGGGGGGAGAGAGCGCCGAAGGGCAGGCGAAGGACGCTGCGGAGGACGAGGACGAGGACGACGCGTATGGCCGAGGCGCCACGGCGGCGGGGGGAAGGCGCCGCTGCCCTCCCGCGCCCCCCGCCCCCCCTGCGCGCGAGGCCTCCCCAGCACGGCCCCGAGGACGCCGTCGTCCTGAGAGGCCAAGGGCGGCCCGGGCGGCCTCTCGCTCCCCCTCCTCCTCACTCCAGGGGCAGGAGCGAGCGGGAGGCGGAGGTGGGAGGTGGAGGAGGGGCGGGGGAGGGAGGGGGGGAGGCTGGAGGGAGCGAGGGGGGCCTGGAAGAGGGAGAAAGGAGGTGGAGATGGCGATCGAACTGGTGCTGGTGGTGGTGATGATGATGATGATGATGATGATGATGATGATGATGATGATGATGATGATGATGATGATGATGATGACGGTGGTAGTGGTGACGATGACGGATGATGATGATGCTGATGATGATGATGATGACGATGATGATGCTGATGGTGGTGATGATGATGCTGATGCTGATGCTGATGATGATGGTGATGATGATGATGATGATGATGATGATGATGATGGTGATGGTGATGGTGATGATGATCATGATTATTATGAATTGCATGCTGCTGATGATGGTGCTGATGATGATGGCGATGACGATGATGGCGGTGACTCCCCCTGCGGCAGAAGCCGCCATGGTACAAAACACATTGTCTCATGCCTCCGCGCTTTGCGAACCTTTCCAGAATCACGCCCAAACGGAAATTACGTAGATCGGCCGTTCGCTTGGATGCCACCCCCGACAGCTGATGATTTGCGCGGGCGGGGTCGAGATGCCAAACCATTTTGTCAATACGTGCGCCCTTCAAGCAGTGGCCCCGCACGCGCATCCCTCCTACGTTCTGCCTCGCTACTTCGAGCTGCGAGTTCCCCCACAAGCATTCCGCAACACGTGCCAAATGTCACGGGCGTGTTCTGGACCGGAGCATGTTCTATGCTCCGTGCCCCTCTGTAGTTCTGGGGGTACGTGTAGTAGTCCGGGGAGGGTGCCTGTAGTCGGGGGGAGGGGTACCTGTAGTCCAGGGGGGGCCTGAACTCCGGGGGAAGGGGGGGTATACCCGCAGTCTGGGGGGCAACACGCGGTCACGCGTCAACACGCACGCGTGGATGTATACGCCGGGGGGGGAGGGGGCACCTGTAGGCCGGGGGGGGGTACCTTAGTCCGGGTGGGGGGACCTGTAGTCTGGCGGGGGGACCTGTAGTCCGGGGCCGGGGGAGGGGTACCTGTAGTCCGGGGGAAGGTGCCTGTAGTCCGGTGGGTACCTGTAGTCCGGCGGCCCCAAACTATTGAAGGACACGAAATGCAAGGGCGACGCAAGATCCGACATCATCGGCCACATACGCAGCGTCGACACCCCCATCACATCCATGACGACTTCTGCCTACGTCAAGTCACGCAAGGTTGCCAGATCGGGTGTATACTCCAGGACTGTCGTAATCATCGGGGAACCGTGTCAGCATGAATACGACTGTCTCAGGGTGGGAGTAGAAACTCCCAAGGCTGTCCAGGGCCTCCTTGAAGAGCTCACGCTCGCGCTCGAAGCGGCCGATTGCGTCGGCCTCAAAGCACTCTGACCCTTCGAGCCGCTGATACGTGTACCGCTGAGGGGCACCCTCGTGATCCCTGCAGTTCTGATGGATGCAGATGAAGTCCATGAACACTGCCCAGCGGCCAGTGAAAATAGGGAAAGGATCTGCGGACAGCAGCTGCAAAGCCTGGCCCAGGATGCGCAGGTTGTGGCCGTGAGGGTCGGGGTGATTAGCCTGCAACCAGCAATGGGAGACACAAGCTTTGTGCAGCAGTGGCACTTGGCCCTCGCCAGTGGCAGCGGTGGCAGCTTTGACCCCGCTGTGGGGCATGAACGCAGTCGGCGGCAAGGCGTGCAGCGGCTCGAGGGTTCCGCCGGAGCCCGCCCGCTCCACCACCCACTCCGCGTCCACGAGGACAATCGCACCGCTGCCGAGCTCGGGGTCGAGCTCAAGGCCGCCGAACTTTTCCTACAGCTCCTGCTCCTGCTCCGTCACTTCCACCTCCTCCAACTCCGGCAGGCGCGGCTGCCGCGGCCCCCCCCGCGGCCTCGCTGGCCTCCTGCCCCACGGCGCTACCATCGCAGCAACTCCAGCACAAGCACTTCGCAGCAAGCGCGCCGCCCTCGGGCGCCGACATCTTGGAAGCCGCACGGAAGCCCAGGTGGTCCACCGCACCGCAGCGCCGCGCAGCAGATGTGCGCGACAAGTAGCGGGTCGCAAGAGGGTCGGAACTGGGGAAACCAAAAATACCGATACCGCTGCTACCCGGACCTCTCCCGGAGCGCGCTCTGACCCGGATTCCGAGGCGAGTCCAGCTGTGGCGACGAGGGCCTCCGAAGAGGCCGAAATAAAGGAAAACGAAGGAACCGTAGTGGTAACGGGCACCTTTTCCTCCACCGAAAAACTCCTGGGCTCTTGGGCCAGGCTGCGGACCCCCTCTCTCTTCTCGCCCTCTGCCACTCCACGATTCGCCTCCACCCCCTCTTCCTCGCCCCCCCGCCCCCGCTCGTCCGATTGGTGCCCCCCCCCCTGGCTCGCCCTCGCTCTCAGCGCCCTCTGCTTTCCTCGCGAGGCAACAGTTTCACGGATTGAGACGGGTGGTCCTCAAAATGTGGCTCTCGCCTTAGCGCCGCGCGCTTTCGATTTCTTACATTTGCAAGAGCTTTACGGATTGAGAGCGGGTGGTTTTCAAAGTGTGGTTATCGCATTAGCGCCGCGCACATTCAAATCGCTAGTTCTAGCTAGGCGTGGTAAGCCAACTCATGTCATATCATTTTGGTCGCTTCTTGCGTCTGGACCTTGAACTCACGTTCAGTAGCTTCTTTCGTCAATCTTTGTCGCCCGGACTTTGTTGAAGCTGATGCACGACGCGACACTTCTCTCGCCGAGCAGGCGTGCGCAGCCAAGCTCGACCCCTGCACTTCACCTCAGACCTTTGTAGGGCGGTGCGGGCGGGACCAGAAAAAAAAGGCTACAGAGATGGGAAGTGCACGGCGAGCCAGAGACGAATAACGTGAGAAACGAAATATCGTCAATCTTTTTCGCCTGGACCTTGCTGAAGATGACGCACGACGCGACGCGTCTCTCGCCGAACGGGCGTGCGCAACCAAGCTCGACCCGCACGCAGAAGAAATAACCGAGGTGAAGACGATACTTCCCGCATTCAGCACTGAACTGGCGCCCTATGGCGCCGTCGCTGCATTCTTGACCAAAGATTGATTGCCCATCCTTCTTCCTAGGGAGTTGCAAAACATACCGGCCAGGATTCGACGCAACTGCGAAGGGTACTCATTTTTCTGAGCAGTCCTGAAAGAAGGGTCGCCCCGGGCCTTGCCCGTGAGCTGGATGTGAGGCTGGCCGGAAAAACTACAAGTGCCACGACCCGTGCACTTGGCCTCGAGAAGCGTGCGAAGGGGCAGGGAGGTGCCACAGTCGCCGCCGGGCGCGAGCTCGGAAGTGATTACCGAAGGCGCAGTAGTCGATCACTACATCGAAAACGTGGGGCTGGCGGAGAAAGCGCCCGCTCAAGCGCAGCGCCCATAGGAAAAACTCAGCGGGGTTCTCCTCGCCGCCAGGGGCCCTGCGCTCCAGCGGCAGGCGGGCCAACTGCCCCGCCCGGTCGGCCAAAGCGTTGCCCTCGGCGAGCTTGGCGGAGTCCCGCGCTGTTGAGCCCCGCTGGGCCGCGGGGCTGCTCCGGCGACCGCAGGGCCGCCGGCATCCGCGAGCCCGCTGGCGCCCGCTTGGCGCGGGAGAAGCTGCTGCGAGGCGCCCCCAGCCAGAACCCCAACACGAGGCCAAAAATAATCCAGCCCTGAATGATGTTAAAAACCTCATGCGCCCTGAGGTCGCGACGCGGCCCATGCCGCACATCGATGCTCATGACAGCGGCGCCACGCCTGCGGAGGGCCTGGCCGAGGTGCCCCGCGACGGCGAACACCTCCAAGACGACCTTGCCCTCTCGACGGCGGGCCTTTCAAGGCCGCCCGTAGCTCGCTCCGCAGGCGCCTGGCAAGCGCGCCTCGCGGGACTGGAGGTCGAGCAGCACGCGCGGGTCGAGCCTCTCGAGCTGCTCGCTGATCCTGGCATGCTTCTTGTAGCGCTGGACGCTGAGGGGCGACCCCCACTTGCCCCGCAGCTGGATGTCGCCCAGAGACCTCAGTCCGAGCGCCTTGTCGTGACTGGCTCCACCGCGTCGCTGCCCATGGGGCGTAGGGCGCAGCACCTCGCAGCCCACCGCCACCGCGGCCCTCTTCATCTCCGCCAAGAGTTCGCCGTATGATCGGGAACAAGCGCTGCAGCGGGGCTCGACGCTCTTTCAGCTTGAGGAGAGCGTGGCCGACCCACTGGTGCTCGGGGAGGTCCAGGGCCACGGAGGAGCCCACCAGGCCTGTCGTGGAGGGCGTCCCGAAGTCCTCTGGGTGGAGGACGATGGCGACCTGGCCCTGGACGCCGGGCATCCCGGCGATCGGCCTGATGACTTGCCTCCCGAGCAGCGCGAGCCCCTCGCCCAGCCGGCAGTAGGTGACGAGCAGCAGGACGATGAGGAGGCCCATCAGCGGCTTGCTGGAGGCGAAGAGCCACTCGGCGATCCCTGCTGCCACCAACCACGGGATCGGTGGTCGCGACTGGGGCGGCCGCGAGCGGGCCCACCCGGCGGCGGCCTGGTGGGTCAGCGGGAACGTGGGCCGCATAGTCAGCCCGGGGGACGGCAGAGCCCATGGCAGCGCGGACACGATGAGCTTCCCGGCGCGGGGGCCGCCGCCGCGGTCGAAGAGCACCGACAGGAAGTCGCTCAGGTGCTCGTTCCACGCGCTGGCCGTCCACTCGGGCAGCGGCGTGGCGGCAAGCCAGCCGGCGAGCTCCATCAGCGCCCGCGTGTACTGCACCTGCGCGGGGAGCCGCGCGCGCGCTTTTCTGCGCCGGCCTGGACAGCCGCAGCGCCGGCCGCTCGATGTCCACCTCGGCGGCGAGCCCGGGCGAGGGCGCGGGCGGCGAGCGCGGAGGGCGCAGCGCCCCAAGGCCGCGCGTCGGCCGGCCGGGCCGCAGCGGCGGGCGCGAGCGGGCGCCCAGCCCAGCGCCCTCGGCGCGGTCCAGCCCGGCGGCTCCCTCGGAGTTGAGGGTCCTCGGCAGCCGCGCCTCTGGCGAGCGGCTCCGCTGCCCGCGGGCCGCGCGCGGCGGGACCTCTGCTGGGGCCCGGCCGGCCAGCGCGGAGGCGAGGCGGCGCGCCTCCACTGCCGCCCGCGGGCGCGGGCCGCGCGCCCAGCATCCGAAGCCCTCGCCTCGAAGCCGAGTCGCTAGGGAGTTCAGCTCCGATGGGCGCCAACGGAAGGAGGGGCGGATGCCGGCGGCAATGTGATTGGCGGCCCACCCCCTGCAGGCAGTGATGAGCGAGAATAAGGCCCTTGCAAGCGGCACACATGACAGACATGTTGTCCCCAATGTAGAGGGCACGACTGTGATGACGATTGAGCGATCGAACTGTGCGGCGGACGCACCAGGTGAGGGCCGCGGCCTCCAGGTTGTGAATTGAGTCCGGCCGACGGAAGGCGCGGGAGGCCACTGTGGTCCACCCTTCGCCTAGCAGCAGCTCGCGAGGCACCTCCTGGAAACGGGCGTGCCTCCCGAGGAAAAG
>CAUYUJ010009589.1:20000-33380 GCA_963575745.1 Prorocentrum cordatum | reverse complement strand
GAGGGGGCCGAGACGGTGCCAGGCCAGGATCGGCGGGGACCTCAGCAGGATCGGGAAGCTCTCCCCGGTCATGCTTATCGGGGGCCTCTTGCCACGAGCTCAGATAGCGTCCAGATTGCAGGGCTTAGAGTCAGTTGGAGCAACTAAGGCGAAGTTCGGAGGACGGCCTCATCGAGAGCGCTCGGGACGATCCGGGGCGCTTCCAGCAATCTGCTTCACCGTGGCCTGTCTTGGCTCGAGCTCCAGGCGAGGCAGGTCAACTCATCAGCAGTCCATTCACGGGTGCGCCCGCTGCAACAGCCGGCGTCGAGGCAATGTTCCAGACGAGGATCTTGGTCCTCGTTGTGCAGGCGATCATGGTCAGGGGCGGGGGCAAGAAGCCCGCCGCGTACGAGGCGACTCAGGAGGAGCTCGAGCGGCTCAGACAGCTTCGAGGAGCTGCGGCGCCTGGCGAGGGCTCTGTGGGAGTGCCGGCGACCATCGCGACGACATCCGACTCGGGCCTCGCGGACGACGAGGTTGCCATGCAGATGGCGACCGCGGACAGCCTCGGCGCCTTCGATCCAGCAGCCGAGGAGGCAGTGCAGGCCTTGGGAGGGCCGGCGGCTGCTCAACCAGCACTTCAGCCGCAGGCAGCCAGCGAGTCGTCATCATCCAGCTCGGCACCTCAGCCACAAGCAGCGAGCTCGGCAGGGTCGGCGAGGAGGCCACCGGCACTCCAGGCGACGCCCGATCTCCCGAACAACGCTGTTCGCTACAACCCGATTGCATTCGGTCTTGGCCCTCAGCAGCCTCCACCGAAGCCAGATCCAAGGACCGGGAGGCCCCCGGCCTGGACTGCCGCTCGACAAACAGCCCTGCCCAGGCAGCCGACTCCAGTGACGCTTGGGCCAGCAGCTCAGGTCAAGCCTCCTCCTCACTCTCAGGCGGGACCGTCGACAGCAACGGAGGCACCTATTCAGATCAACGACGGGCCGGACCCAGGGTGTGCCCACCCTCAGATCAGTATCAGGTATTGCGGCAATCAGCGCGGCAGCGGATCCAAGTGCACGAGATGCGGGACTCGCCTCACTTGGATTCCAAAGACTCGTTTCCCAGAGGGAGACCCTCGCGGAGTTCCGGCCGAGAGGCCAGAGCAGACGGCGGCCCAGGCTGCAAGGGCAGCTGCGGCGTCTGCCGGCCGGGCAGTGGAGATTCTACAAGCAGATGGAGCCTTTCAGCAAGGTGCGGCAGCACTCAACACTGTCAACCAGCTCGGAGGACTTCTCCAGAGCCTGCAGTGGCAGCTGCAGAACGTGCCCGAGGGCATTCGCGCCCTCGCCAACGTTCAAGAGGTCCTCGACATGATGGTGGCCCAGGCGCAGAGCGCCCAGGAGACGCCGAACCAGTTGCAGGAGGGCATGCTGCAGATTCACCAGGGGGTCGTCAGGATCCAGCGGATCCTCGGGAGCCTCGAGGAGTTCGGCGAGTCGATCGACTTCGCGCAGACGTCAGTGGACAACATCGCCGAGAACCTGGCCAACATGAACAGCAACATGGGGTACATGCACTACAACACGAACATGATGATGCAAATGATGGTGCAGATGAACACGGCGATGCACGCCCTGACGGCGGCGATCGGAGTGACGGCCATGCCCGAGCCCGAGGCAGCAAGCAGCAGTGCCGCGGGGATGCAGTCCCCGACGCCCGAGCAGCCTCAACCTCCGAGGCCGTTCGGCACACCGCCGGGGTGGCCCGACGCCCCTCAGAGCGACGGCGGGACGGGGGACAGCATGGCGCCGACTACCACGACGGCAACTACAACGACGACTACCATGTCTCCACCAGGGGACTCTTCATGGGAGCTGGTCTGAGCCAGCGCAGCAGTTCCGGGGCGCAACAGGCGTCGAGAGACGCGACTTCTGTGCCGCAGCTGGCGGCCGGCTCCACGAGCTGTCTCTGCTGCCCGAGAGAGGAGTCCGAAACATCCCATCTGCCATCTTCGAATTTCCTTCCTCCTGCCTCCGCCTGCTACCCTGTGGGACTTCCTGCTCCCATCGTTACTCTATCCAACCCACCTCTGAGAGGGCCAGATCTGTTTTGGTACGACGGCGATTGGTTCAACGATGATCACGAGGTCGCTTGCCCGAGAGCAGTCTCGGCGGCGATCCAGAATCGCGTTTCGGAGGCCCTCGGCGAAGGCGCAGCTGGTCAGGACCTCGGCGAAGGCGCAGCTCTGGTCGAGAACGGAGACCGGACTCCCAGGAGGCAGCGAGCCAAGACCGCCTTCATGGAAATCTTCTCCCCTCCTCGGATGGCGCCAGAGGTTGAACGCCGGGGGGCTCCTCTGGGGGAGCGGCCCAGCTGTGACCGGCTCCTGGGGTGGGATTCTTCGAGTCCCAAGGATGTCCGGGACCTCTGGGAACAGATCGAGCGTGAGGAGCCAGAGGTCATCTGGATGTGCCCAGAGTGTAGGGTGTTCTCAGCCATCAACCGTATCAATAGGGGCCGTCGAGACCCCGAGGAGTGGCATCGAGCACTAATGGTAGGTCTGCGCGATCTGATCCTGTGTATGGAGGTCGCTAAACATCAACATGATCGGGGTCGATATTTCGCGTTTGAACATCCGCTTTGCGCATCGTCGTGGGGGGCTCAGGTGGTCTCGCTCATAGCGTCTCTCCCAGGGGTCCGCAGGCTAAGGGTCGACATGTGCGTCTTCGGGCTTCAGGTGGACGACGGAGGAGTTAACAAGAAGCCCACGGGGATTCTCACTAATCACCCAGGAATCAGCCAGGCCCTGGATGGTCACCTGTGTACTGGCGGGCACCGCCACGCCCTGCTCGAGGGAGGTGGGCGAACCTCCCGGGCCGCCCGGTACCCTCATAGGTTTGTTCGCCTCGTGGCGAAGGCGGTGTCGGAGCACTGGAGCGGGGGTTCAAGCAGGACTAGGCCCACTTGGGCCGAGCTGTCCGAGTGTCTCCCGGCGGCAGGCGCGGAAGGCGACAGTTCTCTCGACGAGGGAGCGGAGGGGGCGGAAGCAGGATCCGAGGACAGCGGCGACGAGCCAGAGACTCGGCAGCCTCAGAAGGGCCCCGGGGGCGAGACTATCTCGGAGCCAGATCCGAGCGAAGAAGAAAAGAGGCCGCTGTACAAAATACACGTGAACATGGGACACCCAGAGTCACGCAAGTTCTGCCGGGTTCTCCGAGCCGGGGGTGTCAAGAGACATCTCGTGCGCTGGGCCAGAGACAAGTTTAGGTGCTCGGAGTGTGAGGAAAAGCGACGGGCAGGCAACCACCGCCGAGTCGCCCTGCCCAGGACCTTCCGTTTTAACCATATTATCGGGATCGACTTGTTCTATCTCGAGTATGCGGGGGTGACCCGCCCGTTTCTGAACGTGGTCGATCACGGCTCGAACTTGCAGATCTGTACTCGGATCCCCAACGCCCGTGCGGCGACCGTGTGGAATGCTTTCGCCACGTGCTGGGTCCGACCCTTCGGGGCGCCCGACTTCCTGGTGTCAGGCGGGGGCTCCGAGTTTAGTGAGAGGTGTGCCCGGGGGACCGAGCAATTGGGGATCATGCGCCATGTGTGCGACGCCGACAGTCCGTGGCAGAACGGTCGGGTCGAGCGGCACGGTGGCTGGATCAAGGACCGTGTCAAGGCTGAGCTCGAGGCAGGGGCTGCCATCCCAGGCAGCCTCGAAGAGTTGGGCGACCTTGTCCACGAGCTGGTCGCCCACAAAAGTAGGTTCTGGCACCGTGGCGGCTTCAGTCCGCTTCAGCTGGTCTTCGGTCAGAACCCGAGGCTTCCTCACGATCTGCTCTCGGACGACGCCCGGGCCGTGCCGGGCTGGCAGGACATGGTCCGTCCCGCCTCTGAGCAGGATGCGGCTGGCGCCGAGTTCGCGAGAGCGCAAGAGGTCCGGGCTGTTGCCAGGAGGATGGCCCTCGAGGTCAACGCCCGCGAGAAGATCAGCCGTGCCTCGCGCTCCCGTGTCCCAGGGACTCGCCAGTTCTCTCCAGGACAGTGGGTTTTCGTGTGGCGTCATATGAGCCGCACCTCGTCTCGAGCCGACGCCCTGGGGCGAAGGCGCGACGGCTGGACCGGACCCGGAGTCGTTGTGCTCTGTGAGCAAGGCACCGTGTGGGTCGCGGCGCGTGCGAGGCTCTGGAAGTGCTCGCTCGAGCAGGTCCGTCTAGCCAGTCCCGAAGAAGAATGCGGTATCCAGCTCGCGCAGAGCCCCCAGTGGCAAGACCTGCTCCGCCAGGTTCATACCAGGAGAGCGTCGGCCGTGGATGTCCAGCGCGAGGGTCCGCCTCCGGACGAAGCGTGGGGCGAACCATCCCGGGTGGAGCTCGACTCGGCGCCCAGGGTCCCGGGACCCGGGCAGGAACCGCGGGGGCCCGCGGAGGCCGAGGGACCACCTCCTCCTCCTCCCTCCGTGGTGGGGCCTCCTCAGGTGCGTCCTCCTCCTCCTCCTCCCCCTTCCTCGGATGCGGGGTCGGCCGTGGGTAGGGCGGGCTCGGAGCACGCCCGTCTTCCCTCCATCGCGGAGGACCCAGGCAGCGAGCCAGGGTCCTCCCCGGAGGGAGCCTCCCCGCAGGCGTCTCGGCAGGTCACCCCGGTCCCGGAGTCAGGCGACGGAGGCCTTAATCAGCCAGGAGATAGCGGACCATTGAGTCCGCCCGAACACCATCCCCCCGCTCCCGCTTCCTCCTCTGCTCCTCTCCCTTCTCCTCCGCCTGCCCCGGTTCTTTTTCCCCTTTCCCCTCCGGAGGGTAGCGCGCCGAGGAGGGGCAGGCTGCAGCAGCCGTCAGACGTCCCAGGCTGTATTTTGAGGGCCAGGCGTGAGGAGATTGCCGGCCGGGGCCGAGCGGCATCGACCCCTCCCGAGATTAAGAGAGCTCGGGCGGAGGAGCCCGTCGGGAGCGGAGGGAGTCAGGGTCGGTCGTCCCCGTCGTCTTTCCCTCCTCTTCCTCCGGCCCCCTCCGAGGCCGACCCGCCTCCTCCTCCGCCCGGTCTGGCGCAGAGGGGCCCGGCCATCTCTGCTGGGCACGAGGACAGGGCCTCGGTGTCGGAGATGGTGCGACGCATCGAGGCGGGGGTGACGGCGCGGACCAGGTCCCGCTCACCTCGGGAGTTCGAGGTCACCGAGGATTTTCTTGTTGTCCCTCTCCCCTCCTCCTTCGGTGGGTCAGGTGATGGTGATGCGGGTGATGGCGGTGTCCGGGCCTGGCCTCTCAGCGAGTGGCGTGGTGTTGTAGGTTCCCAGGACTGGGCCGTGGCAGCCAGCCGAGGAGGCGAGGTCAGCCTCAAGAGCTTGAGTCCAGCCGAGAGGTCCAAGTTTAGCCTTGCTGACGCCAAGGAGTGGAATGCGATGAAGGGGGCCGGAGCCGTCGACATCATCCCTCCCGCTCACGCGGACATTGTGAGGAGGTCTCAGCCGGACAGGATCATCACGAGTGGGAATGGTGCGTCGGTGGAAGCCAGTGGAAGGCGCGGGAGCCGAGCCGGAAGCTAAATCAAGATGGTGTGTCCACGGACACAGAGACCCCGACTCAGGCTCCCTGCAAGTGTGCGCCCCCGCGCCCCAGACCTCGAGCATCATGATGTTTACCCAGGTGTTGATGAATTTCGGCCTCCTGGCCGACATCGCGGACGTGAAACATGCTTTCTGCCGGAGCGACCCGATGTCCAGGACCCAGGGCCACGTGTACGTCGAGCCGTGCGAAGGCATCGATCTTCCCCGAGGCTCCCTGATCCTGCTTAAGGTCAATGTCTATGGCCTGGACGATGCACCAGTTGCGTGGAGGCGGACAGTGATCAATTTCCTGTCACAGCACGGCTTCACCAAGAGCCTATTGGAGCCGTGCTGGTGGATCCGATACGGGCCGAAAGGGGAAATCCTGACTATGATGCTTCTTGAGGTGGATGACTTCTTCATAGGCAGCAGTTCCCCGGCTACCAGGTCCTGGATTAGGAGTCTACTCGAGTCGCGCTTTAGATTCGGCAAGTGCCGAGACTGTCATGCCGGGGCCGTGGATTTTGCTGGGAGACGAGTAATCATCAGTGCCCAGAAGGCCACTCTAGATCAGGAAAAATATATCCTGGAGGAGATCAAACCGTTGACGATGGCTAGAGGCCGGCTCTCCACCAAGAACAGTCCTCTTGATCAGTCTGAGTTTCGGGCGCTCAGGTCACTTGTCTTTAAGTTCAACTGGGTCGGCCGGGAATGTCGGCCCGAGGCTGCCGGAGTAGCAAGTATTCTTGCGAGTCGTCTGAAGGCTCCCACCACTGGTGACGTAGCCCTTGCCAACAAGATGGCGCGCCACCTTCGGTCGACCGCATCGCGGGGACTTACGGTGTGGAAGCTCGACCCCGAGCGTATGGCGTTTATATCGTTTTCGGATGCTGGAGGGGTGGGGGCGTTCGATGACCTACTCGACGACAAAGGGCTGCCCGAGGACCCCGCCCAGGGCGCCTGGATGGTCCTGGCGGCCGACAAGAGCATCCTTCAGAAAAAGTCGGTACGTGCATCGCTCTTGGGCTGGCGCAGCTGCAAGCTCCGGCGCAAGGTGCCGTCCACCTTGGCCGGAGAGACCCAAGCGCTGTCTATGGCCGTGGCCGAAGTCGAGTATCTCCAGATCCTCTACCGGGACGTCGTGTTCCAGGACGTAGACATCCAGGACCATCACAGGGGCTCTGGGCCATTCACTACGGTCCTCAGGAGCGACTGCCGACCGGGCTCCAGAGAGCACCAGGTGCACGTAGTGGACGCCAAGTCCATCTACGACACCATGCTCAAAGAGGGCAATGTCTCAGCTCGTGACCGTCGCACCGCAATCGATCTGGCGATCGTCTGCGAGGCCCTCGAGAGGGCCCAGGGCAAGGTCCGCTGGATCCCGCGCGGACGCATGCCGGTGGATTCCCTGACGAAGGACGACATCACTAAAGGGAACGCCGCCCTGTTCGATCTGATGACCAGCGGCCGGCTGGTGCTGATCGACGAGGGGTCAGAGGTTGAACGCCGCCGCACTCAACCCGAGCTGAAGAGCCGTACCCAAGCGGCTTCACGAAAGGTCTTGGACGAGACAGCGTGGGTTTCTTGGAAGGAGCTCCAGGACCAGACCCAGGCCGGTGGTGATGGTGGTGGTGGTGGTTCCTCCCTTCTTCCCTCCTCCTCTCCATCCTACACTGCCAATTTCTATGCTTTCCAATAGTCTCATTCTCTGCGCCTATTCTTGTGTTTATCCTTCTGCTCCCCAGGGTTTTCCGCCACTCTCACAGCGAGAGGGCCGGTGACGGGCCGCAGAGGCCTAGAGTCACCAGGGGAAGCTAAACCTGCTAGAAAGTCCGACCAGTGTAGCTGGTCTCCAGATTTTCCCCAGCAGGTTTAGCATATGGTTAGCTTGTCATATTTCACCCGTTGTGACACGTTTGGCTCAAGGGAAAAGCATCTACTGCCCCTGCTGCTGCCGCAGGCGGAGGCGTCGCACGCGTCGGGCCTCGGCCCCACCAGGGGGGCAACACTTGCAGGAAACGGTGGCACACGGCGTAGAGCACCATCACGATGACCATGAACGACACCAGGAGCTCCAGGTTCCTGAGCCTCGGCCGCGGCGGCAGCGGTGCCGCAAGAGGCAGCTGTAGACGGCGCCCGACTAGGTGCGTCCGGAGGCGTAGCACCAACACTCGATCGTGTCGCAGGGCGCACAGCGCTATCACGTTGATCGCGAACCACACCGGGAGATCCACGTGTCGGATGCGAGGCCGCGGCCGCGGCGGCAGCAGCTCCAGAAACGCCAGCCGCACCTCCAGGTAGCCGCGGCTGTGCGCGAAGAGCATGATCGAGATGATCCTGAACCCCGGCCTCGGCAGCAGCAGCAGCAGCGCCGGATGCGGAACCCGCGAACCTCACCCGCTTTCGCGCTTCTGGGGGCGCAACACCAGCAGGCAGACGTGTCGTAGGGCGTAGGTCACGATCACGAGGAGCGTGGACAACGCCACCAGGAGATCGAGATTCGAGAGCCTCGGCCCCGGCAACAGCAGCGCCGGAAGTGGCCGCGCCAAACGCCCCGCGACGTGGCACCTCAGGGGACGCCGCGCCAGCAGGGAGCTCCGGCGCAAGGCGTAGAGGACAATCCCGAGGTTTTTGAACATCACCAGGAGATCCACGATTCTGGGCCGCTGCATGCGGCAGGGCTGGCTCGCCGGGATGTGCCAGCTGCGCCATGGAGGTCTCATCGTTGTCCTTGTGCACCTTGAATTGGGGCCACTTGCCTAGGAAGGCTGCTACATGCGTCTCGCCCGCATCCTGCATGAGGGAGTCAAGGCGAATCCGCCACATGGCCGCGAACTCATCGGGAAGGCGAGCCACGGGAGCAGGCCCTCGGCCGCGCAAGACTTTGGCCAACGCCACCACCAGCGCCGGGGCCGCAGCCAGCGCTGAGGGCGGGGCAGCCACCGCCTCCGCCGGCGCCGGTGGCGGGGCAGTACGTTTCAGAACGTCCGACCGGAGGCAGCTCCATCGGGACGCGCAGGCGGGCCGGCACGAGGCAGATCACGCTCATCCTCTCGAGCGTCATGTGCGGGTGGCGGCAGCAGACAGAGCGGCGGCAGTCCGGGGGCATTATGTGCAGGTGGTGGCGGCAGCACCGGTAGCTGCGGCAGCGGGCGCGAAGCGCTCGCCGAGGAACGCGGCGGGACGCAGGGTACACTTCTGGGTGCAGCAGGGCAGGGGGCGCCAGTGGCCACGCCAGCGGCCGCAGCAACCAGGTCCACAATCGGCGGCATGTCATCGATCTGGACGTCCGGTTGAACATCAGGCCGAGCGCGAGAACGAGCTTGGGCATCGGCAGCAGCGACTGGCTAGCGAGGCTAGCCACGTCGCGCATGCAAGGTCGGCGGCCGACTCGGGCCGCGAAGCCGAGCCTGCGCACGGCGGCGCGCAGGGGCGTTCTCGGGCCAGTCGCCATGGCGCTGGCCAGAAGCATCTCGCGGCGCGCGGCTGTCCCGGGAGAAGGCGGTCGGGACGGTGCGCATGGGCCCCTAGCCCCTAGCCCCCCAGTGGGGAATGTCTCCACCTGGGCTGGAGCTTGAGGGAGGAGGGGGAAGGGAGGAGGGAGGAGGGAGGGAAGGAGGGAGGAGGGAGGAGGGAGGAGGGAGGAGGGAAGGAGGGAGGATGGAGGAGGGAGGAGGAAGGGGAGGGGAGGAGGAGGAGGAGGAGGAGGCGAGGAGGAGAGGAGGAGAGAGGAGGAGGAGGAGGAGGAGGAGGAGGAGGAGTGAGGAGGAGGAGGAGGAGGAGGAGGAGGAGGAGGAGGAGGAGGAGTAGGAGGAGGAGGAGGAGGAGGAGGAGGAGGAGGAGGAGGAGGAGGAGGAGGAGGAGGAGGAGGAGGAGGAGGAGGAGGAGGAGGAGGAGGAGGAGAGGAGGAGGAGGAGGAGGAGGAGGAGGAGGAGGAGGAGGAGGAGGAAGAGGAGGAGGAGGAGGAGGACGAGGTGGAGAAGAAGGAGGAGGAGGACCAGTGCTATTTCAAGACGCATCAACGATGTTGCAACAAACCCTCCGTCGAAACTCGCTCTTTACAGGTTCCGTCAACAAATCATTTCTTTGCATAGAACGCGCAATCGTAAGACAATTGTCTGACAACCCTCAGCCGTGCCATTTCCTTTCTTGGGACCCCAATGCAGCCAATGAGCGTAGCGGCTGCGTTATGACAGTCTTTCGGGACGACATTGCTTGGATTTCAACGACGCGAATCAACGTGGCTGCCGCGTCCTGACCATCCTACATCGCTCCAGGAGGACATTATTCCTTTCACGTCAACCGAACGAACCTTCCAACTCGCGTTAGTACATCGAATGCGCGGCGCTATTTCGAGAGCTTCGCTTTGCAAAGCAAGCGCATCCCATCCTTGAAGGTGATGCCAAGCTTTCAGACGAAAGTGCGCTGCGTTGAGGCGAGAACCACAACCAATGTTGGAACATCAACCGCCCCCGATCCTCGAAACGGCTGCACTTGTTTTCCACCAGCCGCGCGCGGCGCTGCGGCGAGAGCAACTTTTCAAAAACACCCGCCCTTTTCTCGGACGAATGCGCACGGCCCCGAATCGAGAGCCTCATATGCCCCCCCGCCCTCCATGTGCGAATCTGATGTTGATCTCAAGCTTCAAGATCACAAGTTGTGAGAGGGGGGTCCAACGAAACACCCAGGCCGCCCGAACGACACGTTTATGGGGGTGCCACGCGGAGACGTCGTTTCTAAAGAAAAAGCGATGGGGAGGCGGAGTCGGAGGAGGGTGGGGAATAGGAAAAGGAAAGGGGACGGGGGGGAGGAGGAGGAGGAGGAGGAGGAGGAGGAGGAGGAGGAGGAGGAGGAGGAGGAGGAGGAGGAGGAGGTCGGAGGAGGAGGAGGAGGAGGAGGAGGAGGAGGAGGAGGAGGAGGAGGAGGAGGGTGGAGGGTGGAAGGTGGAGGATGAGGAGGAGGAGGAGGAGGAGGAGGAGGAGGAGGAGGAGGAGGAGGAGGAGGAGGAGGGTGGAAGGTGGAGGCGGAACCGGATGCGGGCCGGCCGCGCGACATTTCGTCTCCGCATCGCTGGCGCTCGCTCATTCGACTTCTCTGCGCGCCCATGGGCGCACGATCGCGACGATCGCGGCGATCTTGGGGGCTTCGCCCCTTTGTATTGTCGCTTGCGTCTCCCAGTGCTTGGCTTTTGCTCCTTCTGGGCCCTGTCCTCGGCCACGAGAGGTTTTATTTTGTTGTGGTTCAGGAACAGATTAGCGGACCCTTGCGAGCCCCCTGCTCAGCTGGGCTACGCAGGCACCCGCAATTGTTTTGTCAGCCGCGACGCGGGATGCGAGGCGCCAGATGGCCACATGCGCACCGAAACGAATGTAAACCAAGGAGGGCGGCCGCGGCATGCAGGTTCAATAGGATAGCTTGTAAACCGTCAAAAGCTATCCCTCCTCCTCGGCTTCTCGTCCCCGCCCCGCCCTTTCGTCGGAGGAGAGAAGCCACCACCACCGTGAATGCCGCCTCCAGCCAGGAGGTCCACGATGCCTCTCCGAGCTGGGGGTAGGGGATGCCTCCAGCAAGGACGGGGGACCACACCACCAGGAGGACCCCCCCTGGCCACCCCGCGCTGGTGGTGGTGGTGCCGTTCTCCTTGCTCCTGCCCCCCGCCCCCGCCTCGGCCTCCCCGTCTTCCGCTGGAGGTTCCAGAAGGCACTGCGCGACGACCAGGACAAGGAGAAGGCAGGCCCTGGCCAACCCCTTCCGGGCCCCGTTGCCTCGCAGGGACCCCGGTGCCCGCCGAGCAGCCTCCCAACGCCGAGGGGGCACGCACGCGGTCCACGGCGACGTCGACGGCAGCCACGGCGACGTCGACGGCGGCGGCGGCGGAGACGGTGGTGGCGGCTTCATTGCCGCGTGTCTGGGCTGCGTAGCCTGGGCCGCGGGTCAGACGAGCACGACGACTGGGACGACAACGCTGACGACGGCGAACACAGCGACGGCGGCGGCGACAACGAGGGCGACGTCGACGGCCGCGACGACGCTCCACGACGATGGCGGCGACGAACACGACGACTCAAACGATGACAAGATTGGGGACGCTGTCGACGACAACGCTAGAGATGACGACGTTGGAGTTAACGACGACAGCGTTGTCGTCGTTGACGGCGGACACGACGATGTGGCTAACGATGTCGATGAGAACGAGCCTCATCCTATCAACGAGACGTGCTGATCTACCCATACTGTTTGACACATACATCTGCACACATGTGCTTCATGATTTCCCAATCTCGCCCTGATCGCCAGCCCCCCGCCCGACCAAACTCTTAGGGTTCCGCCCGCCCGACCCGCCCGCCGCAATAGGGCCCCGCCCGCTGGAACGGTTGCAAGCCCGTCCGACCGTTTTTATGCGCCGCCCGTGCGACCGGCCCATTGGTGTCGCGCCCGCCCGACCCGCCGTCAGGGTCCCGCCCGCAGCAATAGGTCAGAAACCCTCCCGCCCGCTCGACTGGCCCGCCCGTGCGCCAACCCCAGCCCGCTAGGGCTCCACCCTGCCCACCTTCCGCCCGCCCGAATGGTTGAGAGCCCGCCCGCCCGGTTTACCGTCCCGCCTGCCCGTTCCATGCGTTGACCCGCCCGATTGAGGCCCCGCCCGCCCGGATGAAAGCCCGCCGGACGAACAGCCCGCCCTCCCGTCCCGCCCGCTTGTGTCCGTCCGCCTTGGCCCGCCCGTCAGGGCCCCGTCCGCTCGAATGATCCGATTCTTCACGCTGCGCCTATCCCCGCAAGCCGCCGCCGCGCCATTTTGGCTGCGCTTACTTGCTGGTCGCCACCTGGAGTTCCAACGCCACTGGGTTTGGAAGTATCGGTTCTGGCTTTCTGAGTGGCTGCCCGCTCGTCCGCTTCGCTTGCCTTTCTTTTCCTGCTGCCTAGTCGCGGCCCGACTAGTGTTCGGACGGCTTTCGACCCGCCTCGCGAGCCAGTTGATCAAACGTATCCCCACAAGCCTTACTGCCCTGTGCTTGACTCTTGCATTCGACCTCTTGGAAGACGCGCAGCCTTCTGCGTCGCTCGCGAGCGAAACAGTATCCACACATGCCCATTCAGAGAAGCCCTGCCCATCAGAGTTGACGGGAGAAGGGGCGAAGAGACACATACGGTGAAACAAAGCGGGCAACCAGGTTGAACGGACAGATCTCTTGGAGCAAGGGGGTGGCCTTGGAGGGCCACTTCGGGCCATCTTTGGGGAGGGGGAGGAGGAGGAGGAAAAGGAAGCAGAGGAGGAGGAGGGGGCCTGCTGGGAGTCCTGGGTGGCCTCCTGAGGCCATATTGGAGAGAGACCATCGGCTCAGGGGGGAAATCCTTTACGTATCTAGGCCCCCGTCGTGAGTTGTCAAAACCGTCTCTTGGAGCCGTCTTGGGGCGGTCTTGGGTGCTCTTTGGGGGTCTTTTGGGTCCCCCAGGCGGCCCTGAGAGGGGGGGGTCCCTGGGGCCTCTTGGGGGGATCCTTGGGGGGTTCCAAGAGCACTTGGAAGCGTCTTGTGGCCTTGGTCTGTCGGAAGCTATCTTCAACCATGTTTGGCTATGTTGAGCGGCCTTGGAGGCCATTTGAAAGCATTGGAGGCCCTCTTGCCCTCTTGGAGACAACTTGGGCAAGACAGGAACTCTGCCACTTCGCAAACCCCTCGGAACCTCCCCTTCCAGAAGGGGAGAGGTTTTGGAAGATGCAAGAAAGAACCCGCTAAACAACCTATTCCCAGAGGTCCGGTGGAATTCCCTCGGGCCCGTTTCAGTGTCCCGCCCGCCCGACTCGCCCGTCAAGGTCTGGCCCGAAGTCGTCGTCGTTGTCGTCGTCGTCGTCGTTGTCGTCGTCGTCGTCGTCT
>CAUYUJ010009589.1:0-15000 GCA_963575745.1 Prorocentrum cordatum | reverse complement strand
TTGCGGCTCCCCCCTCGGAGGCCACGATCCTCGTGAGGGGTGTCGAAAAATACCCTCCCCTGGAGTGGTCTGGTGGCTTCTCCCGGGCTTCTCTCGGGACCTTGCCGGGGTACTTTTCGTCCGGGGGCCCCCAGGGGCCGCTCCGCGCGCGCGAACTAGAAATATTGTTAACAAGTTACCGGAGATCTTAGCACGCCTCTGGCCCGTTGGGCCGGCGAATTTACCGCGGAAACGAAGTTCGCCGCGCATTTGGTCTACTACGATTGCACCGTGCCCAGAGTGCCTGCGATGCGGTCATGTCGGTGTGTTGAGCGCGTTTCCTGAGATGACAAGTTTGCACCTTCGCGTTCGCTTCTGAAAGTCCAGACCAAGCCATACAACCGCGCTTGTCCCTTATAATCTAGACCCAGCCATACAAGAGTGTGTTTCCCTCAACTCTATGTGGCGTCCGGTTTGACGGCTTGACAGCGTGGGCCCCTCAAGACGAGGGTGGATATCTTAAGCAATGGCATGGCCACCAGCGTGCCCCCCACAATGTAAGATGTATTTTGGATGTGTAACTTTTGTCGCGTAAGTTAGGTGGTGTAGTTATCCTGGTCTTGTAGTGTAGGCTATGATGGGCAGACTACGTGGTGCAAGCTTTCTGGTGTACGCTACGTGTTAAGCCATGCGATGTAAGCCACGCAGTGCAAGCTGTGTGAGGTAAGCCGTAAGGTGTAGGCTGCACGGCGCAGCACGTGTGGTGAACGCTGTGAGGTGGAAGCCGTGTGGTGCAAACTATGCGGTGTGGCCTCTGTGGCGTGAGCCAGGTGCAACACAGCTCCGCACTGCAATCTCTATGCGGCCGCCCAGCGCACGAGGCGCACACGAGGACCCCACGGCTGGCCACAGGCGGGCACCAGGCGAAGCCTCGGCACGCCCACCCAGCGCACGAGGCGCCCCCACGGGCGTGCACCAGGCGAAGCCTCGGCACACCCGCCCAGCACATGTGGCGTCCACGAGGGGCCCACGACGCGCCAGCGGGCGGTGACCGGTCGAACTTTCGGCACGGCTACCCCTGCCGATGCGCCCACGAGGCGCCCACGAACGCCCGCCCATTGACGGGGCACCACCCGAAAATCTGGCACACCGAAATCATCACCTCCAGGAACACAGGTAAGAACCTTGAAGCGCAAGCATCGTCTGGGGAGCCTGCGGCAGAGCGGGGCTTGGAGTACGAGCGGGACCGTTCGGATGATGACGAAGGCTTGGAACATGAGCAGCATGTATAAACAAGAGGAGCATTGGGAAGAGGATTGGGGGGAGTAGGACAGAGATAGCGCGGATGATGTCTAGTGGGGTAACCGTAGTATACTTACATGTGCACAGGTGTCCCACACCACCAGCCCATGCAGTAATATATTGCCTGCCCGCGCATGGTTAGCTCTGGCTGGCAATGGGAGGAATCCTGTGCGTACTGGTCTCTCCCATGCTTGTAGTTTCATCATGCACGTCGCAGATGGGTGTATCAGGCCCTCGACGCATTCGAGAAGTACCGCCTTGACATCCCTAATGGCAGTGGGGTGGGGTTGCTTGTCATTTGGTCTTGTCTTGGGCCAGTATCCGAAGCCTTACAAATCTTGACTGACCGTTGTCAAAAGGAACCGATACCCGCGTTGATCAATATCATCGGTATCCTTGTATGCCTCCCAATGCTATTGCATAATCTCTCTGGTGTCGATCTCTCTAGCCCCCTATCCTCCAGCTTCGTGAAACTGCTTCGACCGAGAATCGCAATGATCTTCGCTCCTCAGTTCTCCCAGTGCTATCTCACCGCCGCCCATCGCTGCTTCGAAGGCTTCCCCTTCTAGCAGAGTGCAAGGCAGACGTTCGGCCACCTGTGCCAGCATGCAGTCCATCGAGGAGGGCGGCCCATCACGGGTCATGCCACTAATCCCGTCTCATTTTGCATTTGTTCTCGCGTGCTCCTGGTTTGCTTCGCAGTGTGGGGCTCACTCTCAACGCCTGATCGGCAGGGGTGGTGGTCCTGATACCGATCACGGGGTGTTGGCTTGCGTGGAGGCCAGTCTCTGGAGGCAGGGTGGTTGGGATTGCAGAGGGCCCTCGATCCTCGATCCCCAGGCTCGATCCTCCAGCGTCTCCGCCCGCGTCCTGTGCCTGCGGCAGGGCGCCCCTTCTCAGGTGCATTCGTGGATCCCGAGTCAGGTCGCTGGTCCAGCTGGCCCAGTGTTCACAGGCTGTCCACTACAATGTTCCTCTGAATCATCCACCCACTGGCCCTGTCTTCACCAGTCTGCAACATATTCCTACCGACACGGCCACCCTTCGGGTGATGAGGAGGTTGTATGGGGGGGGAGAGGGGGGGGAACCAACATCTGACTCAATCGATCTCACGATCGATCTCACTCAACAGGACACCACGGGACACCACGGGACACCACGGGACCTTGTCGATTTCGTTGTCGATCTCATTATCGATCTCTCTCAAAGGGACACCACGGGCCACCACCAGACACCACGGGACACCGCGGGACACCTCTCGATCTCACTATCGGTCTCACTATCGATCTCACTATCGATCTCGCTCAACGGGACACCACTGGACACCACGGGACACCTCGGGACACCCCATCGATCTCACTATCGATCTCTTTATTGTTCTCATTCAACGGGACACCACGGGACACCACGGGACAACACTTGTCGATCTCATTATCGATCTCATTATCGATCTCCTTTTTTGAGACACCACGGGACACCTCGGGGCACCACATCGATCTCAGTATCGATCTCACGATCGCTCTCATTCAACGGGACACCACGGGAAACCACGGGACATTTATCGATCTCATTATCGATCTCACTTTTTGGGACAACACAGGACACCACGGGACACCTCGGGGCACCACGTCGATCTCACTATCGATCTCACTATCGATCTCACTCAACGGGACACCACGGGATACCGCGGGACACCACGAGCCACCGCCGGACGGACGGGCGGGGGAGAATCATTTGTCTTGACTTCGCCCTAGCAACGGCGGACACCACGGGACACCACGGGACACCACGGGACACCGCGGGACACCGCGGGACACCGCTGGACGGACGGACGGACGAGGGAGAATCATTTGTCTTGATTTCGCCCTAGCAGCGGCAGACACTACGGGACACCACGGGACACGCCGGGACACCGTCAGGGCCACTGCTAGACGGACGGACGGACGGGGGAGAATCATTTGTCTTGACTTCGCCCTAGCAACAGCGGCCTCATTCCTCTCGCGCGCCCACGCAGCTTCGCCTCGCCCGCACGCACGACACGAACGAAACGAAACGATTTCCTGGTTGGGGGTCTCCGTTCCACTGCGATCTCTCCCCATAACCTCCGACCCTTATGATTGGTATCACTTTCACCTCGATGCCGATCTGGAGGATTCCCCTAGTCTCTGAGGGTGCATCCCAAGCATTGTTATCGTCTTTGGACTTGTCACTCCTGGCGGTCGAGATATGCGTTCGACGATAGCGAGGCGATCGTCGTCGTCCTCGATCGTTGATCGCCAATCGTCGATCGTCATTGTTTGTCGTTCGTCGACCATGCTGGTCATGACCTTCTGCACGACTCCCTACCTGAGAGTTCTGGATATCTTCAGAGGGCAGCGACATGGCACCATCGACCCTGGCCAGGGCCACCATGCACCCCCTTCTGGTCGAGGTCTCGGGGCTCGCCGCGGAAGGGCTGGTTTCCAGGCCTCCCTCTCTTGGGGGGTGCGGGCGGGGTGAGTCGGGCCGGACTGGAGCCAGGATGATCGTTCCGCAGCGCTCAAGAACGCTTCCAGAGCCTTCCGAGGCGCTCGGGAGGGGCCGCGGCGCCCGACGCATCCTCTGGAGCCGGCGCCCCTCAGAGATCCCCGCTGTGTCCCGGCAGCGGGGCGGGCCCCGCGGTGTCCCGCTCTCCCAGTCTGGTCCTGGTGCAGAGTCTCCGCCTCTCGGCGGGCGGAGCGCGGGCCAGGCAAGGGCCAGTTCGACCTGAAGAAGCCCTCGACCTTCACCGCGCCGCGCCCGGCTGCCTGCGCGGCGGCGGGGGGGGCCCGGGGGCCTCGCCGCGGCCCCGCGGGTGCCCGCCGGAGGCTTCGGAGGCCCGGGGTCAAGCGCCTCGCCAGTGGAGTCCGTGCACAGGCGGGGTGGCGGTGTGGTGTGGGCGGGTGGCGCCGCCTCGCCCGATGTTCTCCGCGCCGACGGCGCCGACGCATCGCCGACGATGCATCGGCGGGATCGTCCGACCCCAAGAGGTCGGACCTCTATGGAATACTGCGCCAACAGCAGTATCGGTGGTTACCTCCACCGATGGCAGCTGATTCCGATCTCGGTGACGGTGGTACCGTTCGGGCATCCTGCGTCGGCCCCGGGAGCAGTTTCGGTCTCCTGGGTCCGTCAGGCAACGGGATGGAGAGCGGGCCCCGGGCACGGGGGTCGGGAGACTTCGGGACATTCCGTTTTGAGAAAGGTGGCTGTTTTATTGTATATTCCGGGCTGGGGCCCCCTTGCTGATTGTGGAGGCTGTCTGCAGCCTCCGCAGAGTGAGAAGGAATGATCAGTTTCGCAGGAGTAGAAGGTGGATTAGGATGAGAAAGAGTTGGAGGAGGTGGAGGAGGAGGAGGCAGAGGATGATCATGAAGTTGGTGGTGCTGATGCTGATGCTGATGCTCATGCCGCTGCTGATGACGATGGTAATGATGATGACACCGATGATACTGATGATGATGATGACACCGATGATACTGATGATGACATGTGGATGATGAGTGCGAGTATAAGGATGATACTGCTGATGATGCTGATACTGATCATGTTAATGCTGATACCGATGGTGATGCTGATGACGATAATGATGATGCTGATGACGATGATGCTGTTTATGATTATGATTGTGTTTTTTTTAATGCTGCTGACGAGGGTGATGGTGCCACTAACGTTTGCTATCAGGATGATGTCGATGTTGGTGCAACGGTGGTGGCGACGATGATGTTGATGATGACGAAAATAGCGGTGATTACGATGTTGTGGTTGTTGATGATGACTGTCATGACCTTGATGCTGATGCTGATGCTGCTGATGATGATGATGCTGGCGATATTGCTTGTGATGGTGATGGCGAGGTTGATCAAGATTGCGATGGTGATGGTGATGGTGATGATGTTAGTGATGATGATGATGATGATGATGATGATGATGATGATGATGATGATGATGATGATGATGATGATGATGATGTCGATGATGATGGGAGGCGGTGAGGATGAGGAAGGGAAAATGGTGAAGTGGAAGAGTGAGCAGGAGAAGGAATGCTCCTCTTTATCACCCATTATGTGCTGACTCTGGGTAAAGCAGTCGTCTCATGATGTGCGACCTCGTTCTGTGCAAGGTTTCAGGTTCGACGGGCACTCATTCCTTGCAACTGTGCAGACGAAACTAACAGAGGCGAGCAGGACGGCCCGCGCCAGCCTTCCGCTGGTTGGGGGCCACAGGTGCCGCGGCGTTCCAATTCTCCCCTTGCCCTGGACGAGGACGGGGATGCGAAGGACGAACACGAGGACAAGCACACGGACGGCGAGGATAATGAGGGCGACGCGCAGGAGAGGAGGATGAGGGCGAGGATGAGGAGGAGGTGCGGATACGGAGGAGGAGTACGATGAGGGCGACGCGGAGCAGGATGTGACATACGATTGTGATGACCACGATGGTGACGATGGTAATGATGGTGTTGATGTTATTGATGGTTGGGGTTCTGACGATGCTAGCGGTCATAAATAGTTGGATGTCAATGATGTTGATGATGATCATTATCATGGTGATGGGGACGGTGATTTTGAAGGTGAGTAGGAGGATGGTTGTGTCGATCACAATTGCGATCATGGAAATGTCGACGCCGCCGACGACGACCACAACTCCCACGACAACGACCACGACCACGACGCAGCGAACGACGACGACGACCATGATGATGATGATGATGATGATGATGATGATGATGATGATGATGATGATGATGCCAATTCTGATGATGATGCTGACGATGATTAACGATTGTTATTGATGGTGACGATGACGATGATGAGTATGATGGTGACGTTGGGCGTTGGCGGTGAATGATGGTCAGTGACTAAATGATATGGTCGTAGTGATGCGTGTGATGATGCTGCTGCTCATCATGATGATGACGGAGCTGGAGTTCACGACGCAGGTGACGGCGATGATATTGATGACGATGATGTTGACGCCTCTAATGCGCATGATGTTGTTTATGATCATCGTGTGGATGATGCTGATGAAGATGATGCTGATGATGGTGATGGTGATGCTGATGGTTGGGATGATGGTGATGATGATGCTAATGATGGTCATGTGCATGATGGTGACAATGACGATGCTGATGCTGATGCTATTGATGATGATGCTAAATAATCGGATGATGATGCTGCTGTTGATGCTGATTATGCCAAGTATGTTGACGATGATGATGCTGCTGATGATGGTGATGATGATGATGATGATTTTGATGATGATGATGAAGTTGCTGTTGTTGATGGTGATGATAATGATGATGCTGATGATGATACTTGCGATGCGGGCGATGATGCTTATGATGATGATGGTGGCGATGGTGATCGAGATGGTGTTGTTGTTGTTGATGCTGTTGATGATGCTTATCATGTTGATGGTGGTGATGCTGATGCTGATGCTGCTGATGATGGTGATCATGAATATGATGGTGATAGATGATAGGTGATGGTGATGATGGTTATGATGATGACGATGATCATGATCATGATGCTTATGATGCTGATGATGCTATGATCATGCGTATGCTGATGATGATGGCATTGCTGATGAAGGTGATTTGGAGGATGGTGATGATGATAGTGCTGATGATGATGATCATGAGGATGTGCTGATGCTGATGTTGGTCATGTTGCTGATGTTGATGCTGGTCAGGACGTTGGTGGTGATGATGATGCTGATGATGGTGATGATTATGACGATGATGGTGTTGAAGATGATGATGAGGATCCTTGTGATGATGCTGCTGATGATGATGATGATGATAATAATAATGTTAATGACGTTTGGGCCCAGGGGACGCACGACGACGAGGAGGAGGAGGAGGTGTAGGAGGAGGAGGATGGAGAAGCGGATGAGCACGTGACATGCGTTTTAGGAGAATAGCAGCAGGCGGAGGCGGCGGCTGCAGCGGACGAGGCGGAGGAGGAGGAGGAATGAGGAGGAGGAAGGAGGAGGAGGAGGAGGCGGATCGGAGTCGAGGAATATGATGAAGATGGGGAGTTTATGGAACGCGGAGGAGTACGAGGGGGAGTGAGCCTAATCTGACTTATGATTATGAGGAAGAGGAGGCAGGAAAGTGGAGGAAGAGGAGGCGGGACAGAGGAGGGGTTGGAGGAGGAGGGGGATGAGGTCGGTCTGCCGTGGACGCGAGCCGAGGCACCGGAAGTGGACCAGTCGACCTTGTACCGCAATGACGACTGATGCGGCACGCGGGGCTTCGCGGCCATCCCGTGCGTTCGGTGCGATGAGGAGGATGAGGAGGGGCAGGGAGGGGGACCTCGGATGAGGTTCAGTATGAGAAATCAGAGGAATTGGCAGCCTCAGCCATTCCCCCCCCTCTTCGTCCTCCCTCATCACTTCTATTTTCTTCCGCCTTTCGGCCACGGGTGCTCGTCTCCCCCGCCCTGCTTCCTTCCTTCCTTCTCCCCCTTTTTTCCCTTCGCCCTCCAACTCATTCCTTAGCGTTCTGCGCTCCTTCCTCCTCCCCCTTCCCCCGTCCTTCCCTCCTCCCCTTCCCCCGTCTTGCATCCTTGTGCTCCTTCTCGCCTTCACGGTTACTCAAAATGGGTAAATCATTTTGTTCCCCAGATGTGCGCGGACGGGCCCTTTGTTCTTATTTCCATTATAACGTTTTGGTGTTCGTGTTGCACTGTTGGCCTCACTTCAGGATCGGCGAGTCGCTCGCTCGTGATTGGGCGATTGGCCTCACTGCAGTGTTCGCTCTGAAAGGGGCCTCCGCCCGCGGGCCGCACTTCTCGATCCGAGTGCGCTCTAGACTCTAGTCGTTGCCTCCCGCCTTTTTTTTCTCTCCCCCCGCCGTCCCCCCGTCCTCCCGCTTCTCCTGCTCCTCATGCTTCTTCCCTTGACTGGCGTTCCCCTTCCCAACTCCTCCTCCTCCTCCTCCTCCTCCTCCTCCGCCCTCTTCTCCCTCTCCGTCCTTCTCATCCTCCTGCTCCTCCTCATCCTCCTCCCCCTCCCGTCTGTTCTCCTGCTCATCCGCCACCTCCCCCCCTTTAAAGTAGACGGCTCCTCCTGCCGATTGCGCTGCACGCAGTCGGCGGATAGAGACAGCAGCAGCGAGATGGGAAGGGACGGGTGGGTGGGGGGTGGGCCTATAGCCCCTGCTCTATAGCCAATGTAGCCCTATAGCTCTAAGCAATTCTGACACGGTTCTCTCTCCGGTATCATGGGAAGGGGTGGGTGGGAGGGGGGCGGATGCCAGATTTGCTGCGAGCGCTCCCAGCTTGCCTTCTCCTAACCTGTGTCGGTTTCCCGCTTACTGCTGGCACTGCTGCTGCTGCACCCCGCCTTGGTGGCTCCCTTTCTCACCGCCCCCATCATTCCACCCTCCCCTCCCTCTTCGTCTCCCTCTCTCCTCCGCAGTCCTTGTTCTGCAATTTGCTCCCTTCTCTTCCCTCCTCGTTCCTCGTCCTCGTCCTTCTCCTCCTTCTGCTCCTCCTCCTCCTCCTCATCATCATGCATCTTCACTATGCTCCCGCACGTCCTAATTCTGCTTGTCTACCGTCCTCCATATTCTCCCTGCTGCTACTGCTGCTCTTCCGCCCCCTCCCTCTCCTCATTCTGCGGAGGAGAAGGTGGAGAAGTTTGAGGGGCAGGAGGGAGGGCGAGAATGAAGGAGATGGAGGGAGTAGGACAGATGATGAGCATGAGTGAGGAGGCAGGCGAAAGCGAAGAGGAGGAGGATGACCAGTGGAAACCCAGGACTCGTCAACGATGTTGGACTGCACCCTCTCTCCAAGCTCCCTCGCCATAGGTCCCATACAAGGTTTCATCTCCACTGATGGAGCTGCCGCGTTTGGAGACAACCGTTTGAAGACCCTGACGCGCCCAGGGCCACGAATCAACCTGATTGTTGCGACTTGACGATCTTGAATCGTGCCAGAACGCCACTCCTGGGACTTCAAAACCGCGAATCGGCGTAACTGGTGCGCCTTCACAATCCTGAGTCCTTCCAAAAGGCAAGTTCTGTTACGCTGACGACGGGAATGCGTGAAACTCTCGCAACTTGTTGAAGCGATTGTGTGCGGCGCTCAGACGAGAACCACATTTGAAAACCACCCGCCCTCAATCCGCGAAACCCTTGTACTTTTGTAAGACGAATGTGCAAAACGCTAAGTCGAGAGCCACATTTTGAAAACCGACCCGCCCTCAATTCGTGAATGCGCGCGGCGCTAACGCGAGAGCCGTAGTTTGAGCACCACCCGCCCTCCATCTGTGACACTGTTGCTAATTCCTGAGCTTCAGGATCATCAGTGCTGATGACGTCTCAGGCGAAACGCCTGGCCCGCCCTTTCGACCAGCCTCGGGGTGCGACAGGGAGGAGCCATATAGAAGGAACAGGAAGTGAGGAGGAGGAGGTAGCAGAGGAGGAGGAGGAGGAGGAGGAGGAGGAGGAGGAGGAGGAGGCCGAGGACGAGCAGAAGGGGGAAATGAGGAGAACAGCACGGAGAAAGGGGAGGGGAAGGACGAGGACAGGGAACGCTTGTAGGGAGGAGGGAGGGGGAAGGTGGAGGATGGATTGGGAAGTAGGGAGGATGGATGTGTAAGTGGGAAGGGGGAGGACATAAGAGGGAGGACGCACGAAGGAAGGACGAAGGGGAGACGGATGAGGGGCGCGAACGTGACGAGGGCGGGGTCGCTGGAGGGTGCGGGGGGATGCAGGCGACGGGGAGCGTGGCAGCGGTGCTGCGGGCACAGCGGCTTCTTCGCCGCGCGGCGCGATTTTCAGTGTCCCTCTCGGAGAGGGGACGCGTGCAGAGGCCGACGCAACACGACAGACAACCTCGGGGGAAAGGTGGTATTGAATATGATGAAGATGATGGTAGTGGTTCTGGTAATGACGATGATGCTGATGCTGCTGCTGTGGATGATGATGCTGCTGCTGCTGATAATGATGATGATAAAATGACGAGGATGCTGCTGCTGATGATGATATGATGATGATGATGATGATGATGATGATGATGATGATGATGATGATGATGATGATGATGATGATGATGATGATGATGATGATGATGATGATGGCAATGGTGATGGTGATGCTGGTGATGAGGGTGTTGATGGCGATGCTGCGTATTCTGAAGACGGTGATGCTTATCAGGATGATGCTGATGACGCGATTGCCACTGTTGATGAGTATGATAATGATGTTGGTTACGATGGTGATGGTGATGATGCTGCTTCTGCTGCTGATGATGATGATGATGATGATGATGATGATGGCGCGGCTGATCATGCTGCGGAGGTTAAGTATGACGATGGAGGTGATGCGTATGCTGCCGATCATGTCGAACACGAAGATCATCATGCCGATGGTGGTGCGGATAGTCAGGGTGGTGATGATGGGGATGGTGACGAATTGGCTCATGCTGATGATAGTGCAGATGTTTCAGTTGGTGGCGATGATGTTGATTATGCTGAGTACGATGCTGTTGTTGATGATGATGATCATGATGATGATGATGATGATGATGATGATGATGATGATGATGATGATGCTAATGATTGTGATGATGATGCTGGTGACGATGACGATGACGATGCTGATGCTGATGCCGATGACGATGATGCTGATGAGGATGATGATGAATGATGATGATGATGATGATGATGATGATGATGATGATGATGATGATGATGATGATGATGATGATGATGATGATGATGATGATGATGATGATGATGATGATGACGCTGATGATGCTGATCATTATGCTGATGATGACGATGCTGAAGCTGCTGCTGTTGATGATGCTGATGCTGATGATGATGCTGATGCTGATGCTGGTGACGAGGACGAGGAAGACGAAGAGGAGGAGGGGGGGGCGAAGGAGGAGGAGGTGGAGGAGGATGCGGAGGCGGAGGAGGAGAGGAGGAGGAGGAGGAGGGAGGAGAGGAGGAGTAGGAGAGGAGGAGGATGCGGAAAGGAGGAGGAGAGGGAGGAGGAGGGAGGAGGAGGAGGGGGGAGGAGGAGAGGAGGAGGAGGAGGAGGAGGAGGATGAGGAGGAGGAGGAGGAGGAGGGGGAGGAGGAGGGGGAGGAGGCGGACCGAAGCAAGGAGTCCAGGCCCTCCCCGATCCTCACTGCCCCCCCAGAATAGGCAACCGGACGGCAAACGCTAAAGGCGGCGACAGATGACTCGCTGTGCCCGTCCAGGGCACTCGGGAAGAAGGACGGGGGGAGGGTGGAAGAAAGCTTTATAAGTAGAGCAAAGCCAAGCGAAAGGGAGGAAGGCTGGGACGCAGACCACGTTCCCCACTCGAAGTCGCCGGGGAGAGGCAACGACTCAGCTTGGCATCTATGAGGCACGGCGGAGCCGCAACTGGGAACACCACCTGGAAACTCTATGCCAAGACAGGTGGGCACCAGAGCGGCCGGCGGCAGAGGAGGAGTATTGACCTTCGCACCTACGCACGGCATTCCCTTCCCGATCCACGTTGAACCCCCGCCCTCATCAATAGGCAGCCTGGCCGGCAAACGCTAGATGAGTTTGCTGCTACAGCCTGGGCACTGGTGGAGGGGCGGAGAGGGAGGGAGGGAGGAATAAGACGAGGAGGATAGAGGAAGGCTGGGACGCAGACCTGGGCACTAAGGCCTCGAAAAAGACAAGACGGCATGGGAGCGAAGGTGCAGACGCACGATCGCCGCTCTCGCTCGCCGGCCCTCTTCCTCATCCATCCCTCCTTCACATAAAGACATCGAGGCACCTTCGCTGCAGGCACTTTCGCGGCAGGCACCTGCGCTGTGGCTGGGAAACATCACCGTCGCGGCAGGCAACTCAATTGCACGGTTCGTTGGAGTGGGGAGTACCGCGCTGACAAGGCACGGGAGCGGCCGGTACTGCGCAAGAATGCCGGTCCACCCGGCGCCTCGAGGGAACGACGTGCGACTCACTGAGGAGGGGGGAGGGAGGAGGGAGGAGGGAGGACGGAGGGAGAGAGGGAGGGAGGGCAGGGAGGGGGGAAGGAGGGAGGGTGGGGGGGAGGGCGGGAGGGAGGGAGGGAGGGGAGAGGGGGAGGAGAGGAGGAGGTGGAGGAGGAGAAGGATGAGGAGGAGGAGGAGGAGGAGGAGGAGGAGGAGGAGGAGTGAGAGGAGGAGGAGGAGGGAGGAGGAGGAGGAGGATAGGAGGAAGAAGGAGGAGGAGGAGGAGGAGGAGGAGGAGGAGGAGGAGGAGGCGGAAGGAGGAGGAGGAGGAGGAGGAGGAGGTAGGAGGAGGAGGAGGAGGAAGGAGGAGGAGGAGGAGGAGGAGGGGAGGAGGATGAGGAGGAGGAGGGGGAGGAGAGGAGGAGGAGGAGGAGGATGAGGAGGGACGGGCGGGGGAGGAGGAGGAGGGAGGAGGGAGCGAGGGTGGAGGGAGGGTATGTGGAGGGAGGAGGGAGGAGGGGAGGGGGGAGGGAGGAGGGAGGCGGGAGGAGGAGGAGTAGCAGGAGGAGCCGGAGGGCAGGAGGATCAGGAGGAGCAGGAGGAGGAGGAAGGAGGAGGAGGAGGAGGAGGAGTAGGAGCAGGAGGGGGAGGAGGAGGAGGGGAGGAGGAGGAGGTAGGCAGGAGGAGGAGGAGGAGGAGGAGGGGGAGGAGGTAGATAGATAGATAGATAGATAGATAGATAGATAGATAGAGCGGCACAGGGGGGCGGAGCAGTGCGTTCGGCCGCAAGGATGGGCCCCCGCCGTCGCCGCTCAGAGCGGCACCTTCATCGTGATCGCGGCGCCACGCACGCCGATCACCTTGCCGAACGAGGCGCAGTCGAGTCGGCCATCCATATTCTCATAATCATAGCCCTGCCAACCACGCAGCCAGCTCATCCTCCATGACTCCCGCTGGTGGTTTGCCCGTCTTCACAGTGGCTCCCGCTTGGATCAGCGCCCTGTGGATGCTGTCCTTGATGTTGCTCTGCTGCTTCTGCTCCTCTGAAGGATCCTCCTCGGCCTCCGCGTCGGTCCAGGGCCCCTGCTCGATATACAGTGTGATCTTCGCCTGGTTGCTGTCGTAGCACTTGCTGATCTTCAGGTGCTTCACCTTGTTGAGGACTGTCGCCACACTGACCTGGTCCACGAACTTCCCGTGCTCTGCGAGAATGCTCTTGGTCTTGGCGCCCACGTCCTCGGAGCAGAGGGTCGAAATAAGCGTGACGTAGAGGTGTCCTTCTGGTGGTCCCAGCGAGTGTCCCTTGCCCGCCTCCTTGCACTTGTCCGCGTAGATCTTCCTGCAGGCTCGGAGCGCCTTGATGAGCTTGGTCTGGGTCGGCATCAGGTACGCGCTGTATACCGCGGAAACGACCCAGGCGATCTGCTGCGTGTTGGCCAGCACTTGCTTGATCAGCACTGTGAGCAACTTCTTCAGCTTGGGGTCGCAGTTGGCGTGGTAGGCTTCTCCCCCTCGTTGTTGGCGTCGTACTTGCTGGCCTGAAGCTGCGGCTGCTGTTGGGCTTGCCACGCCCTGCTGCTCTGCCTCTTCCTTGTCCCGCAGAAGGGGGAGGAGGAGGAGGAGGAGGAGGAGGAGGAGGAGGAGGAGGAGGAGGAGGAGGAGGAGGAGGAGGTCCGTAGCCATTTTGGCTCAAGTCCGTAGCGTTTCGCTCAAGGCCTTGACCTGGTGGTGTGGGGGATTTTGCGGCCCCGGACTGCTTTCCTGGCGGAGCCAGGTACTCTCAGCATTACGTTTCGTGTGCGGAGGATTCCTCTCTGTGCATTCCTTCGATGGTCCCAGACCCTTCTTCTCTCTTTTCGAATGCTCCGTGGGCGCACTCAGGGACCAGTCAGGGCGATGATGGGGGTTGGACGCTTACAGGGAAAGGGAGGAAGCCGCCAGCGACAGGGTTTGTATGTCCGTCATGTGGGTGCAGACGCAACTCGCCCGAAGCCATTTCGTGCAAGCGTTGTGGCAACCTTCTACCGCGCATGGCTGCTGGTGCTTATCCTGGTCCACTTTCTGGCAGTTCGTGGGCTATGTCGGCGCCCCCTGGAAGCTGGTCTGGGTTCAAGGGCCATGGTGGGAAAGGAGGTGCTGGCAAAGAAGTACGAGGCAAAGGTGGCAAATTCGGGTTCGGCAAGGGTTTCTCTGGCTCGAGCTGGTTCGGCTGGTCGGACCTGCCCCATAAGGCCAAGTACTCTTCTAATGTTGGAGATGGGACAGCTAGTGGTGGATCCCCGCCTCTTCCTGCCGGCCCTGTTCCTTCAGTCACCGCTGAAGAAGCACGTCAATTGTCAGAGCTGTCCAACAAGGCGGGGGACAAGTTGGCAACTCAGCGTTACGACCTCATGGCGAAGCACCTGGAGGCGGCGGGCAAGCCGCCGCCCGAGCTGTCTGCGCATGCCCATATGCATAAGGCGCACAAAGAAGTTCAGCAGCTTGAGTCTCGTGCTGAAGAGGACCTTCAGCGCCGCACGAAGGCCAAGGAGCATGTCGCCGAGCTGGGGCAGTCGCTACGTGAGACTCGTGACCGCCTCAAGCTTGCGGATGACGAGTACAGGTCAGCGCTGGTCAAGCTGCAGGCCGCGAAGGTCGAGCCCCAGACGCTGTCTGCCACGCTCAAGCTTGGTGACCTTGTCTCTGGCAAGTACAGCATCGAGTCATTCATAAATTGCGACGACCTCCTGGAGGACTTTGCGGCTGGTGAAGTCGAGCTGGAGGAAGCGGACAG
>CAUYUJ010009588.1:0-33410 GCA_963575745.1 Prorocentrum cordatum | reverse complement strand
AGAGCTCGGACCTTTTTATTTTCGTTCGTTCGTCGTCGTCCCCGGCCCTTGGTCCGGTCCCGACCCTGGACCCAACCTCCCCACCCCGTCCTGGCCTCAGCCCCCCTCGCCCCGCTGGCCCTGGCCCTGGACCCAGCCTCCCCCCCACCCGGCCCTGGCCCCAGTCCCCCTCGCCCTGGACCCTTTGTTTTCGCTCGTCGTCGTCCCTGGTCCGGTCCTGGCCCTGGACCCAACCTCCCCACCTGGTCCTGGCCCCAGCCCCCCTCGCCCCGCTGGCCCAGGGCCTGGACCCAGCCTCCCCCCCGCCGGCCCTGTCTCCAGCCCCCCTCGCCCTGGGCCCTTTATTCTCGCTTGTCGTTGTCCCTCTGGTCCCGGCCCTGGACCCAACCTCCCCACCTGGCCCTGGCCCCAGCCCCCCTCGCCCCGCTGACCCTGGCCCTGGACCCAGCCTCCCCCCCGGCCCTGGCCCCAGCCCACCTCGCCCTGGCAACCCTTTATTTTCGCTCGTCGTCGTCCCTGGCAGCTGGTCCGGTCCTGGCCCTGGACCCAACTCCCCCCCTTGCTGGACCCTTTGTTTTCGTTCGTCGTCCCTGGTCCGACTGTGGCCCTGGACCCAACCTCTCCACCTGGTCCTGGCCCCGTGGAGCCCCCCTCGCCCCGCTGGGTCCCTGGTCCGGTCCTGACCCTGGACCCAACCTCCCCCCCTGGTCCTGGCCCCAGCTCCCCTTGCCCCGCTGGCCCAGGGCCTGGACCCTGCCTCCCCCCCGCCGGCCCTATCCCCAGTCCCCCTCGCCCTGGACCCTTTATTTTCGTTTGTCGTCGCCCCTCTGGTCCTGGCCCTGGACCCTGCCTCCTCCCCTGGCCCTGGCCCCCCGCCCCCTTGCCCCGCGGGCCCCGGCCCTGGACCCAGCCTCCCCCCCCCCCGGCCCTGGCCCCAGCCCCCCTCGCCCTGGACCCTTTGTTATCTTGCGCAGCTGTGTTCTAGAGCTCGGACATGTTTATTTTCGCTCGTCGTCGTCGTTCGTTCGTCATTCGTCCTCCCCCCGGCGGCCACAAAAATAAACTCCTGGAGGAAGGAGGCGAAAGCCTCCTGTCTCTCGCGGCTCCTTAGTGCAAGAGCCAGGGCACGCGTGCCACTTGTTATTCGAGTCATCTTGACCAGTAATGTCGGTTTTCTGTACTCAACTCAAGATTCAGAGGAGCTACAGAGCTGGCACGCACACAAACCGATTCAGTATCACCAGGCGCGTGCGTCTTTTGCATCGAGGGGCCTGAACTCTTTCTGCTACTCGAGCTAGGTCCACAACACTATTCGTATTTCTCAAGTTCTCTTTAGAGGCGCTGTCGGTATTCTGCACCTAACTCTAGCTGTAGCACAGCTACAGAGCTGGTACGCACAGAAACCGATACAGAATCATCAAGAGCGCTTCGCTGAAGCATCTAGAGCTCGGAACAGAGTCTGCTTCTCGAGCTAAGTCCGCACAACTATTTGTATGCGACCGATTATTTAGAGTTGTTTGGCTCTCGCTTAAGCTTGCTTCACTTGTTCCGAGGAGCTGGGCAAGAAGAGAGCTCTACGAGGTCCCCGGCGGTAACCAGGTCGACGGCTTACCGCCGGCGCCGAGCCCAGTTCCCAGAACATCGTTCCTGGGCCACATTTTGAATGCCCGGAGCCAACTGTAGGCCACTTCGTGTTCTTCGTGTTCCCAGAACACCACTCCTGTACCACATTTTGCTTGCCCGATGTCCCCGTCTTATCCCCTGCTACCCGCTTGCTGTCTTGTTCTCTCTTTCATCGGCTTGCAAAGCATGCGGTATTTTGGTATGCCGTTTGAGCGCATGCCATCCCATCAGCCTTCCTGGATTCGATGTTACCTAACTGGAGACCAGCGGTGAACCATCAACAGGATTACCGCCGGGAGCCTCGTAGAGCTCTTGTCTCGCACCGGGCTGATCGGAACATATGGGTTAGCTTTGTTAGGCGTGAGCTCAAAAACTTGAAAATTATGTTTTTCGGTTTTCACCGAAAGTCGGTTCCTTCAAGTGTTTTCAAATACTGCAGCTACGGACCTGAGAATTTCACTGGCGAGCGCGGCATAACCCACTACGGGTGCGAAAAATACCGGTTCTTATAACGAATGCTCAAATCTTTGACAATGTTGGCCCAATCGACCCAAAGTTCACACATTGTCCGCCCCGGCCAGGTGGGTCAACTGGCGCCGGCGGTGAACCGTCAACCTGGTCACCGCCGGGAACCTCGTAGAGCTCCTTAGACTGGTCAGAGTGCTCAGAATCGAGGTAGAGTCATAAATGAAGATGTGCCTAAATCTTGATTTTCGATTTCTTCGATGTTCATATTGGCTTGGTTCCTGGAAGTCAACTCTTAATAAAATACATCGAGAGAGCTGAGCTGCTCAGGAAACGAAGTGTATATGCCAATGCTCGGCGTAAAAATCTGCTTTCTCAAAATCAATAGTCAAATATCCTTCAAATATTGGTAAAACCGACCAAAAGTCATCACTTTGTCGGCCCGGACCGGGTCGACCAACTGGGATCCGGCGGTAAACCGTCAACCAGGTTTTTCGAGTTTGAGTCAGGGCGCGGACAGCTGTGACAGCTGAGCCCTAAGACTTCCAAACGGAGCACAGGGTAGCTAGAGAAGGCATCTCTTATCATCACACTGCCGAGCCACTGAGGCATAGGCATCGGAATAGGATGCAGGAACAAGGAAAAGGATGCAGCACGACATGTGAAATTGCAAAGGTGTAGGAACAGGATGACTCGAAACGGCCGACGGTTCCAGTCTTTTGATAAGAATATTGCAGCTACGGACCTGAGAATTTAACTGGCACGCGGCATAGCACACTACAGGTGGGAAGAATACCAGCTCTTAACACGAATTTTCGTCAAACTTTGCAAAAAGATAGACTTCGTAGCGTCCCAAAACCGTAGAGCAAAGAGGCACTCCGGGAACTGGAGCGCTTTCCTCAGAAGTTCTGATTTGCAGAAAGATGGAAAAACCGACCCCAAGTTACCACATTGTCTCTTAAGGTCGGTTCTACCACGCCGGCGGTGAACCGTCAACTTGTTTTTTTTTTGTTTTCGCACCGTTCGTCCAGCAGGGTCAGCTGGCGGCGAGGATCTGTCGTGCCAAATGCACAACAGCGCTTGAGAGCGCCTCAGCAGCACTGAGCTCGGCGTCGGTTATCGTAGCACCTTCCTCAAGGCACCACGCGGCTTCGCACACGTCCCTCCAAACGAGGGGAGTATTGGAGGGCACAGAATAAGGAGAGGAGGAAGGAAGAGGGGAATAAGGAGTACTCTGATTACAATCGTAATCGAGATTCGAAAGCCCGATCTGAAGCCAGAACCCGCATCCCGTCCCTTTGCTGCACACTCCCCCGTCGAAGGCACCACGACAGGCGATAGGTTGAAGATAGCTTTCAAAATTGAATCTGTATTCATACTCATTGTAGAAGCAATGGCCCTCGCGGGCCAGGTGTGTAAGCTCGTCAGCCCGTGTGTTATCCTCCCTATATACATGTTTGTACAGATCTCTCCCCAGCCCTGAACATCTGATCCCCAACTCATGTGCGGTTCGTTCCATAACGTCAATACAGTGATCAATACGGCGTTGATATTGTTTGTTGTGACACCGCCATCGTCCCGTCAACCATGAGTGTACTAACATGCTGTCCCCTTTCATTTCAACTGCAAACCCAGGGCTGATGATGTCCCAAACGGTTTGTCTTTCATTGATCGTAGCCAAACGCTCGGCCATCTTCACGGCCTCTTTTTCATTTTGTGCAAGCCCATCCTGTCCAATCCCCTCTGGCGGCGTACTCTGGATAGCGATCCCTTTCCAATTCTGAACAAAATACTCAAAGATCTTTGTTTTGTTATATGTGCATCATATATTCTGCCACGTGTCGAGGAAAGCTCTGTATGATGGAACCACAGCCTGCCACCACATAGTGCCGTATGATAATATATATGGATACTGCCCGCTCCTCTGACCCACACTCTCTGGTCCACTGCGTATTCTCTTGCCCGATGATGCCTGCGTGCGATTTGCATGCAAACGAAGACATTCACTCAAATTATCCCTGCGCGTAGTCCATTCAACATTATACATCAGAAGGCCACTGCGAGAATCAACATATGCACGATTATCCTGAGATTGGGCCATACTACAAGCAGTAGGCGGGGAGACGGAAGGCTCAGAAGCAAGCACAGAGGTCGCCGTCTGACTCCCCGATATTGTACCACCAAATCCTAGCCTCAATCCTGAGAGCCTGCGTCTTTTGAGATTATGTCTGTTGATGTCCGTTCGCTGAGTGTTGATATGTTGAGCCAAGTTTTGAGAGATAACCTCCAGTCTATGTGTCAAAGAATCGGCATCTTGTGCAACATGTGTCATATTCTGCTCCAAAGGTTGTGATGATGGCCCCTCAAATCGGACTCTTTTCTGTGAAGGCTCGCCCATGTCGTCTGCCCTCGGTGTCGCCACGTCCGCGGCAGGAGTACACCACGCACGTGGGTCAGCAAGAATATAGTTGCGAACAGTCAGCATCATCGTCCAGCTCTTCCATGCAATCATCTGCACGGCCGAAGGGAAGCACCCGCTGGCAAAGTGTGAGCGTACCTTGTGGAGCATCTGGGGTCTCCAGACACCCCATGCGACGTCGGACGGCTTGCGTCGGCACCACATACGCAACAAGCGCATGCCTTCAAAAGCATGAATAGCACGGACAGCCTCGGCATCTAGCGTGATGACTTCCCCTGCAAACAGGAGCCTCGACTGAACCTGATACTGATATCGTCGGTATTTGTGCTTCAGCGGTACAGCCCTGCATTTAAAATACGATATCTGAGCAAAGACCGCGCCACGTGCACATTTGAGACGATGCTGAAGATCTGCATGGCCCTCATGAAAGCTGCTGGAGACTACACTGCCTAAGATATTGAGTGACTCAACCTGCTTGAACGGCACCTGCTGGTCCCCAACCTGTGCCCAAATTGGTGTCCTGTCTGGAGTGCCACAACGGAGGACCTGCAAAGACGACGCCTTCCAACTCATCCCCCAGTCATTTAGGGCAGCAGTGAATACATTGACGATGTCCTGGATCTCCGTCGAGCCCCTCCCCACAAGAGAAAGATTATCAGCCCAGAGTGCATCATTGTAGATATGATAGGTGCTGGGGTCATGGGGGCTGGGGATCTCATAACCTATCTTGCGGGCATCAAGGGAGGCAACTACGCTGGCCCACATGGCCACTGTCACGATGTTGAAGGCAAGCGGACTCTCTGTGCCCCCCGTCCTCAAGCTTTTATCCCAAGACACACCACGAAGCCCGGTACCCTCGAAGACGATCGCGCAATTCGTTTCGACGAGCGGCTCGAGCAAAGCGTACTGCAGGCGTGCTGGGATCTCAAGCTTATCCATCGCCCGTGCAAGCGTGCTCAGAGTCACATTGTCGAATGCTCGTGCAATATCCGCCGATGCAATCCACGCGCTCTGGCCCTTGCCCCAGATGGATGCGTGCTGCGCGATACCCTTGAGAGCAGCAGCGATTTCCCAAGTGTGCCTACCTCCTGCGAAGCCGTACAACCCGAGCTTACCTTCCCAAAGGGCAATCCTCTCCTCGATCAACAGCGTCACTGATGTGAGGTATCATTCCCCCAGGGTGTTGGACACAATGAGATTACGAGTATCCTCAAGAGAGTTCATCTCCGACATCTTTGGCATCAAATTCAAGTACACATCACACCAAGAGCTGGGGGTACGTCTTGCCCCTGAGAAAATATCCTGAAATACTGCAATGATTATGCGAACACAGCGCCACGACAATGCTTTCAGCAGTTCAATACTGACACCATCAGGCCCGCAGGCCTTGCCACTACGAAGATGTGCGCGTGCACGATAAACAATAGATGGCGTGAGTGTGAGAGCCTCTGCGTGGCTATAGAGAGCAGCGCGAGCACGAAGATTGCGTACAAGTAATATGTTACCTTCACGCTCCGTGCTACATGTCATAGTACGTGCCGCATGTGCCTTGGCCTCCTCCTCCCACGCCTCCCTGTCCTCCGTCACGATACCCTCCACCTTCAGCTTGCGCACTCTCGTCCTCCTCCCTCTCCTCGTCGGTTCCACCGAGAACTCAGCTTTCTGTCGTTTGTATTCGGCCTGTAGGGGACGAAGCTGTCGTCTAACCTCGCGACGTGCCTGAGGATCCCCTCTGAGCTCACGAACTTGTTTCTCAAGAAGGGCCTGCTGCGGGGTCCTCGTCGGGGGCGGCCTACGATACCGCGGGGCACATAGGAGGGGGAGAGCATGATCCCTGATGGTTTGGGCGAGCTCCTCGGGGCGCTTGTGGGGAAACTGCACGTCAGTCATCACTCTGTACATGTCCTCCTCCCGATGTGTCTCGAACTGCTTGTGCGCACTGTGATGTCTAGGTGCTGGTCGGTACCGAGAGGGGGGGCCTGGATTCAACATCTATTTCCACGCAGAGCAATGCATGGTCACTGAAGCGGGCATCTGGTGCTTCGTACAGCATGTCCACTTTCAGATCTACAATGGAATCGTGCCAGCACGTTGGCACCATGACGTAGTCTAGTACTCGCTGAACTCTTGGCCCAACTCGTTTGCCGAGAGGTTCAAATGTGGGCCTTCTCTGAGTTCCGAGCGTGTTGACTGCACAAAGCCGCATTGTCTGCATGAACCCCTCCATCTCCTCCCTCAGATGATCTTCCCTCCACCTTCTCTGCTCATGATCCCCCTTCACTCCGCACCCTCTGCGCATGGCAATGGACAAAGCTTCGCCTGTGTGGATGCCGAACCTGGTGTTCAGTCCAGGCGTGAGCTCCACATTCGCATCAAAAGCTAGCACGAGCTTGTATCCCGACCCGTGTTTAGAGGTGAAGCCTGTGAAAGCATTCCTAATATTGAGTAGCATCTCAGATTGGACCTCCAACGCATCCTCACGATCTGCATGTGGAAAATACGCCGACACTAAGAAAACACACGGACGAGCAAGTACAACAATAGAAACCCCATTGTACTGGAAGCTAGCTTTGATGTTGTGCCTTTGCGGCCCCCTGATGACCACTCCAGCAAGCATGCAAGTTGAGAGATACGATTCCCATCCCAACTTTCTAAAAGACTCTGAATTATGTGCGAGATGTTAGCACTCCTGAAGACATACGATATTGACCCCAAGTGTAGTTAGCAATCGCATGCAACTGAATCCCCTATCCTGGCTCTTTCCAAGTTTATTGATGTTCAAAGTCCCAAGCTGCACTAGTAGGGAGCCAGGCGACCTACCCTTGGAACCCTTTGAGCCCCGTCAACGGTTGAGTGCCATTGTGAAATCCTCGTACGTGCACGAGAGGTTGGTATTGTGTCTGATCGCACCGTCCCACGTTTCACGATGAACAGTCCAGGTCCCTGTGGAGATCCTGAATACGGCAACCTCCACCGGCCGGCGTGAAGGGTCCGAGGGCTTGGACCAGATGGAGCTGACCCCCTGGCCCGACCCCGTCTCTGCCTTGATGTCCATGGTGGGGTCGATTCCAATCATTTCACGCCACGTACCGTAGAAGCGTCCGCAGGCCGCGATATGATCCTTCTTCCAGGGGGGAGCCTCTAGTCTGACCTTGACCGTAGCAGGCGCCATGGCCAGGTTGACAAACATGCTGGCTCTCGGCGGTGGGGCGCGGGCTAACTGCGGGGCCGTACGCTCCGCATCAGGTGTAAATGCATCCTCCAGAATCTGCGTAATTTCCCAAAGACTGAGTCCTCTGTGCCCGCAACAAACTTCAGTTTAACAGAGCTCATCATGATGCGATTGCCATTCAACCGCAGGGTTCCCAGATCATCGAACTTAGCACTGATTTCTTGGGGAAGTGTGGCCTTCACATTGACGATGAGTTGAGTGGCATCGCTGTCACGCATCATCGATTGAGATCTCTGAAGTGTCTTGCCTTTCCAGTTGGTCCAACCAGTGAGCTCCACGAAGCTGCGATTCCAGTGGAGCCTTTGAGCACCACCAAGCCCCAAGGAGGCCCCTGCAGTGGTTGAAACACTGGCGTTGCTTGTCGGATTGGAGCGCAACGATTGGAACTGCCTTTCTAACTCCGTCATCCGTGTATCTGTCTTCTGCTGCTGATTGGAAATGCGGTTGATCTCTGATCTCATCACTCGTGTTTCTTCCCGTGTGACTGCCTGTCCTGCAATCACTTCATTGTGCATATTCTGTAACCAGGGGGGAGCCTCGCTGGCAGTCAACAGGCTCTGTGTTCTAGCTTTATCAAGTGCCTGTCGTGCCGCCTGCAGTGCGTCCTCGTCCTGTGTTCCCTGATCCCCCCGATGACGGACCGACCTCTCGAATTCCATTTCCTGTCCATCTGGCGCAGCTGGCGCCGCCATCTCAGTTGCCATGATTGTGTCTGAGTCAGAAAGAATGCTGGGAGGAAGCCCCCCACTCACCCACGAGGGGCTCCTCTGAGTATCTGATGCCGTTTTGCCAAGAAATGAATGTTTGTGTACTCGGACAATCAGTACAGAAAATGTGTTCGCCGACAATCTGCTCAATGACAAGATGTGCGGGTGCGTTCTCCGACAATCTGGACAGACAATGTGTTCTCCGACAATCTGAACAAAGAACAGTGATAAGGACAAACAATGTGTTCACGAACGCTCTGAATAGTCTGCACAAATGTACGATAGTCTGGACAATCACTGTACCCTCCGACAATACAGACTGAAGACGCAATGTGCACTCTGGTAATGAATGGAAGTGTACGGTACTCAGGCAAAACCAACACTGAGGTACCGTGTACAGTAAGGGGAAAGCAAAAGCCGCCTCTCTGCACGATGCAGCTCGAAACGAGGGGAACCCCAGCGGTGAGGCCAGGCTGGGCAGGAGGTAAGCTCTGCCCAACCTGGTCACCGCCGGGAACCTCGTAGAGCTCTAGAGTGCTCAGAATCGAAGTAGAGTCATAAAATAAAGATTTTTCGTTTTCTTGATTTCCGATTTTTTCGATGTTTATATGGGCTTGGTTCCGGTCAACTTTTAATAAATACATTAGCAGAGCTCAGCTGCTCTCAGAGAGAAGTTGATATGCCAATGCTCGGCATAAAAAATCTGCTTCCTTCAAAATAAATGGTCCAATATCTTGAATCTTAGCAAAACCAACCCAGAGTCATCACTTTGTCCTTTGTGGTCGAGTCTAGCTCCACCCTGCGCCGGAATTTCTCAGCTCATCGATGACGAAGAAATCTACGAGGTACTGGAAACCGGCGGTAAACCGTGAACGAGGTTACCGCCGGGCAGATTTTGCATCTTCGTTTCGTGGACCTAGCTCGAGTATCCGACCAAATTCAGACCTCTCGATCAAAGAAAAGAACGCGCCGGATAATACTGGATTGGTTCACACGCGTACCAGCTCTGTAGCTCTCCTAAATCTTCATCAAGCACAGGAAACCGAGAGGACTTGTCGAAATGACTCCAAGGATACATACAGTTTGCGGACCTAGCTCGAGTATGAGACCGAGCTCAGACCTCTAGATGCAACACACGAACGCGCCTGATGATTCTGAATCTGTTTATACAAATATCAGATCTGTAGCTCTCCGAAATCTCGAGTTAAGTACAGAAAACCGTGAACGCGTGTCAAGATGACTCGGAATACAATCGGTTCCAGCAAGTGATTTGATAGTAATATTGCAGCTACAGACCTAAGAATTTAACTGGCAGACGCGGCATAGACCACTACACGTGGGAAAAATACCGGTTCTCAAAATGAATTTTGCAATTTTGCACAAAGATTGAAAAACTGGGCGCCGGCGGTAAACCGTCAACCTTTCTTACAGCCAGGAGACTCGTAGAGCTTGGGTGTTGGGGGGTTTGGGGGTTTGGGGGTTTGGAGGTTTGGGGGTTTGGGGGTTTGGGGGTTTGGGGGTGTGAGGGTGTGTGGGGTTTGGGGTGATGGGGAATGTGGGGGTTTTTTGTGGGGGTGTGGCGGTTTGGGGGCTTGGGTGCTTGGGGTTTGGAGTTTGGGGTTTGGGGGTTTTGGGGGTTTGGGGGGTTTCGGGGGTTTGGGGTTTTGGGAAGGTTTGGGGTTGGGGGGGTTTTTCGGTTTCGTCGGGGGTTCGTGGTTTCGGGGTTTCGGGGTTTCGGGGTTTATGGGTTTCGGGGTTTCGGAGTTTTGGGGTTTCAGGATTTCGGGGAATCGGAGGTTCGGGGGTTCGGCGGTTCGGGGGTTCGGGGGTTCGGGGGTACGGGGGTTCGGAGGTTCGGGGGTTCGGGGGGGGGTTCGGCGGTTCGGGGGTTCGGGGGTTCGGGGGTGCGGGGGTCGGGGGGTTCGGGGGTTTCGGGGTTTCGGGATTTCGGGGTTTCGGGGTTTCGGGGTTTCGCGGTTTCGCGGTTTCGGGGTTTCGGGGTTTCGGGGTTTCGGGGTTTCGGGGTTTCGGGGTTTCGGGGTTTCGGGGCTTCGGGGTTTAATTACTGGGCGCCGGCGGTAAACCGTCAACCTTTCTTACCGCCGGGGGACTCGTAGAGCTTCCTGACAATATATCATGTGGAAAAAATTGAAGAGACCGAATAGTTTTTCAGCCCAGGCGATCTCAGACCTCTCGATGCAACAGCTGAACGCCCCCGATGCTTCTCGATTGTCCTCTTTACGAGCTCTGTAGCTCTCCTACAGCCCGAGTTACATCGACAGCACCTCTCAAGATGACTCGAACAATACAAATAGTTTCGCAACCCAGCTCGAGTATCAAACCGAGTTCAGACCTCTGAATGTGACAGGCGAACGCATCTGATGTCTGCGAATCGACTCATGTAATTACCAGCCCTGCAGCCCCCCGACAGCCCGAGTTAAGTGCAGAAAAGCGGCACCACCTCTCAGGATGACTTGAACAATACAAAAGTTTCGCGGACCTAGTTCGGGCAGCAGACCGAGTTCCGAGCTCTGGATTCGACAGGCGGACGCGCCTGATGTCTTCAAATCGATTCTTGTGACCACCAGCACTGTAGCCCCCCTCAGCCCGAGTTAAGTGCAGAAGACCGAGAGCACTTCTCAAGATGACTCGAACAATACGAATGATTTCGCGATTCTAGATCGGGCAGCAGACCGAGTTCAGAGCTCTGGATTGAACAGACAACTGCCACTGATGATTCTGACTCAGTTTCTGTACGTATCAGCTCTGTATATGTCCTGTAGCTCGAGTTGAGTACAGGAAACCGAGAGCGTCTGTCAAGATGACTCGAATAATACGAATGGGTTTGCGGACCTAGCTCGGCTAGCAGACCGAGTTCAGACCTCTGGATTCAACAGGCGAACGCGCCTGATCATTCTGAATCGATTAGCTGTGCTTACCAGCTCTGTAGCTGTCCTAAAGCTCGAGTTATGTTCAGAAAACCGTCATCGCGTGTCAAGATGACTTGAAACGGCTGATCCCGCCTGCCTGCTTTTTGGCAGTAAAAGGTACCCGATCGAGCTGAGATCAAGATGTCGAGCGGTAATAATATCGAATATCATGGGAAAAAATACTAGAGCTCAAACGAATTGTTGAATTTCGAGAACAAAATTCTCAACCGACCAAAAGTCACCAAAAGGTCCGTCGAGATTTTTCTTGCCAACTAGCTCTCCAGCGCCCCGGAACTGGAAGCCGGCGGTAAACCGTCAACCAGGTTACCACCGGAAGCCTCGTAGAGCTCTTCTGTGCGGGGCTGCCCGGTACACATTGAGGGAGTTTTCTTCAAGATTTCTGTGCGGAAGAGCTCTCAAGCTCATCTGGAGCTCGAGGTAAGTAGAAAAAAGCACATTGAGTTCTAAAAAAGTCGATCGCATACGAATAGTGTTGCGGACCTAGCTCGGGTAGCAGACTGTGTTGAGAGCTCTAGATCCTCCAGCCGAACGCCCCTGATGATTCTGGATCGGTTTCCGTGCGTTCTAGCTCTGCAACTCTGCTACAGCTTCAGTTAAGTACAGAAGACCGACAGCGCCTGCAAAGAGAACTTGAAGAATACGAATAGTTTTGCGAACCTAGCTCGGGTAGCAGACCGAGTTCAGACCGCTCGATGCAACAGACGGACGCGCCTAATGATACAGAAACCTATCATGTGCGTACCAGCTGTAGCTATTCTGGATCGTGAGTGAAGCGCAGAAAACCAACAGCACTTGTTAAAATGACTCGAAAATTACGAATAGATTTGCGGACCTAGCTCGAGCAGCAGACGGAGTTCAGAGCTCTCGATGGGAGAGACGAACACGCCTCGAGATTCTGAATCGGTTTCTGAAAATATCAGCTCTGTAGCTGTCCTAAATCTCGAGATAAGTACAGAAAACTGTCAACGCGTGTCAAGATGACTCGAAACGGCCGTCGGTTCCAGCAAGTCTTTTGATAGTAATATTGCAGCTACGGACCTGAGAATTTTAATGGCAGACGCGGCATAACCCACTACAGGTGAGAAAAATACCGGTTCCAAAAACGAATTTTCAAACTGGAGGCCGGCGGTAAACCGTCAACCTTTCTTACCGCCGGGGGACTCGTAGAGCTTCCTGACAATATATAATGTCGAAAAATGGCAGAGAACGAATAGTTTTTCAGCCCAAGCGATTTCAGACCTCTCGATGCAAGAACCGAACGCCCCCAATGCTTCTGGATTGTCTTCTGTACGAGGTCTGTAGCTCTCCTACAGCCCGAGTTACGTGCGTAAATCGACAGCAACCCTGAAGATGACTCGAACAATACGAATAGTTTGGCAAATCTAGCTCGAGTGTCAGACCAAGTTCAGGCCTCTGAATGCCACAGGCGGACGCGTCTGATGTCTCCCAATCGATTCCTGTGATTACCAGCCCTGCAGCCCCCCCTACAGCCCGAGTTAAGTGCAGAAAACCGACAGCATCTCAGGACGACTCGAACACTACGAATAGTTTCGCGGACCTAGTTCGGGCAGCAGACCGAGTTCCGAGCTCTGGATTCGACAGGCGGGCGCGCCTGATGTCTCCAAATCGATTTCTGTGACTGCCAGCACTGCAGCCCCCCCACAACCCGAGTTAAGTACAGAAAACCGACAGCACCTCTCAAGATGACTCGAACAATACGAATAGTTTCGCGATTCTAGAGCGAGCAGCAGGCCGAGTTCAGAGCTCTCGATTCAACAGACAAACGCGACTGATCGGTTTCTATGAGTATCAGCTCTGTAGCTGTCATATAACTCGAGTTAAGTACAGAAAACCGAGAGCGCCTGTCAAGATGACTCGAATAATACGAATAGGTTTGCAGACCTAGCTCGGCTAGCAGACCGAGTTCAGACCTCTAGATGCAACAGACGAACGCGCCTGACCATTCTGAAAAGATAAGGTGTGATTACCAGCTCTGTAGCTGTCCTGTATCTCGAGTTAAGGCCAATATACCGACAGTGCGTATCAAGATGACTCGAAACGGCCGATCCCGCCTGAACGCTTTTTGGCAGCAAAAAGTACCCGATCGAGCTGAGATCAAGATGGCGAGCGGGAATAAGATCGAATATCACGGGAAAAAATACTAAAGCTCTAACGCATGGTTGAATTTCGAAAACAAAATTTTCAACCGACCAAAAGTCACCAAAAGGTCGGTCGAGATTCTTCTTGCCAACTAGCTCTCCAGCGCCCCGGAATTACTCTTAAGCTTCCAGCAATGACTTGCTAAGGGAAACTCTACGAGTTATTTCGCCGAAACATTGGAAAAGCGACCCAAAGTCACCACATCTTCTTTTCTGGCCGGGTCGACCAACTAGCTCCACCCCGCGCCGGAATTCCTCTAGCTCATCGATAACGAAGAGCTCTACGAGGTATTACTGGGCGCCGGCGGTAAACCGTCAACCTTTCTTACCGCCGGGGGACTCGTAGAGCTTCCTGACAATATATAATGTCGAAAAAATTTGCAGAGAACAAATAGTTTTTCAGCCCAAGCGATTTCAGACCTCTCGATGCAACAGCCGAACGCCCCGGATGCTTCTCGATTGTCTTCTTTCTGTAGCTCTCCTACAGCCCGAGTTACGCGCGTAGATCGACAGCACTTCTCAAGATGACTCGAACAAAACGAATAGTTTGGCAAACCCAGCTCGAGTATTAGACCGAGTTCAGACCTCTCAATGCGACAGGCGGACGTGTCTGATGTCTCCGAATCGATTCCTGTCATTACCAGCCCTGCAGCCCCACTACAGCCCGAGTTAAGTGCAGAAAACCGACAGCACCTCTCAGGATGACTCGAACAATACGAATAGTTTCGCGGACCTAGTTCGGGCAGCAGACCGAGTTCCAAGTTCTGTATTCGACAGGCGGACGCGCCTGATCTCTCCAAATCGATTCCTGACCACCAGCCCTGTAGCCCCCCTACAACCCGAGTTAAGTGCAGAAAACCGACAGCACCTCTCAAGATGACTCGAACAATACGAATAGTTTCGCGATTCTAGATCGGGCAGCAGACCGAGTTCAGAGCTCTGCATACAACAGACAAATGCGACTGACGATTCTGAATCGGTTTCTGTAAGTATCAGCTCTGTAGCTGTCATATAGCTCGAGTTTAGTACAGAAAACCGAGAGCGCCTGTCGAGATGACTCGAATAATACGAATAGGTTTGCGGCCCTAGCTCGGCTAGCAGACCGAGTTCAGACCTCTAGATGCAACAGACGAACGCGCCTGATCATTCTGAAAAGATAAGGTGTGATTACCAGCTGCGTAGCTGTCCTGTATCTCGAGTTAAGGCCAATATACTGACAGCGCGTATCAAGATGACTCGAAACGGTCGATCCCGCCTGGACTCTTTTTGGCAATAAAAAGTACCCGATCGAGCTGAGAACAAGATGGCGAGCGGGAATAAGATCGAATATCACGGGAAAAAATACTAGAGCTCTGACGAATGGTTGAATTTCGAGAACAAAACTGAGAACCGGCGGTAAACCGTCAACCAGGTTACCGCCGGGCCCTCGTAGAGCTCTTTTCTCACGCGGCGCTCCTCAGTAAGCATGAAGAAAGCATCTACATCAAGACCTGAGAAGCTCGAAAAATTACGTTTTTCTGTTTTTATCCAACGTCGGTTCCTCCAAGTGTTTTGATAGTAATACTGCAGCTACGGACCTGAAAATTTTACTGGCAGACGCGCCTTAACCCACTACAGGTGCGAAAAAACTGCTTTCTCAAAATAAATGGTAAAATATCTTTGAAATCTTCGCAAAACCACCCGAAAGTTACCACTTTGTCCTTTCTGGCCGGGGCGGCCAACTAGCTCCAGCCCGCGCCGGAATTCCTCCTGCTCATCGATGCCGAAAAGCTTTACGAGGTATTTTGAATTTCAACCGACCAAAAGTCAGCAAAAGGTCCGTCGAGATTTTTCTTGCCAACTGGGCGCCGGCGGTAAGCCGTCAACCTTTATTGCCGCCGGGGGACTCGTAAAGCTTCCTTATATAATGTCGAAAAAAATGCTGAGAAAGAACAGTTTTTCAGCCCAAGCGATTTCAGACCTCTCAATTCAAACGCCGAACGCCCCGATGCTTCTGGATTGTCTTCTGTACGAGCTCTGTAGGTCTCCTACAGCCCGAGTTACGCGCGTAAATCGACAGCAACCCAGCAGTTGACTCGAACAATACGAATAGTTTGGCAAACCTAGCTCGAGTATGAGACCAAGTTCAGGCCTCTGAATGCGACAGGTGGACGCGTCTGATGTCTCCGAATCGATTCCCATGATTACCAGCCCTGCAGCCCCCCTACAGCCCGAGTTAAGTGCAGAAAACCGACAGCAGCTCCGGATGACTCGAATAATACGAATAGTTCCGCGGACCTAGTTCGGGCAGCAGACCGAGTTCCGAGCTCTGGATTCGACAGCTGGACGCGCCTGATGTCGTCGGATCGATTCCTGTGACTACCAGCACTGTAGCCCCCGACATCCGAGTTAAGTGCAGAAAACCGACAGAACCTCTCAAGATGACTCGAACAATACAATAGTTTCGCGATTCTAGAGCTGGCAGCAGACCGAGTTAAGAGCTCTGGATTCAACAGACGAACGCAACTGATGACTCTGAATCGGTTTCTGTAAGTATCAGCTCTGTAGCTGTCATATAGCTCGAGTTAAGTACAGCAAACCGAGAGCGCCTGTCAAGATGACTCGAATAATACGAATAGGTTTGCGGACCTAGCTCGGCTAGCAGACCGAGTTCAGACCTCTGGATGCAACAGACGAACGCGCCTGATCTTTCTGAATCGCTAAGGTGTGCTTACCAGCTCTGTAGCTGTCCTGTATCTCGACTTAAGTCTAATATACCGACAGCGCATATCAAGATGACTCGAAACGGCCGATCCCGCCTGAACGCTTTTTGGCAGTAAAAGATACTCGATCAAGCTGAGATCAAGATGGCGAGCGGGAATAAGATCGAATATCACGGGAAAAAAATTCTAGAGCTCTAACGAATGGTTGAATTTCGAGAAAAAAATTTTCAACCGACCAAAAGTCACCGAAAGGTCCGTCGAGACTGGGCGCCAGCGGTAAACCGTCAACCTTTCTTACCGCCGGGGACTCGTAGAGCTTCCTGACCATATATAATGTCGAAAAAAATTGCAGCAAACGGCTAGTTCTTCAGCCTAAAAAACGATTTCAGACCTCTCGATGCAACAGCCCAACGCCCCTCATGCTTCTGGATCGTTTTCTGTGCGCACGAGCTCCGTAGCTCTCCTACAGCCCGAGTTACGTGCGAAAATCGACAGCACCTCTCAAGATCACTCGAACACTACAAATAATATTGCGAATCTAGCTCGAGTATCAGACCGAGTTCAGAGCTCTGAATGCAACAGGCGGACGCGCCTGATGTCTCCGAATCGATTCCTGTGATGACCAGCTCTGCAGCCCCCTTACAGTCCGAGTTAAATGCAGAAAACCGACAGCACCTCTGAAGATGACTCGAACAATACGAATAGTTTCGCGAACCTAGCTCGGGCAGCAGACCGAGTTCAGCTCTGAATGCGACAGGCGGACGCGACTGATTCTCCGAATCGATTCCAGTGATTACCAGCCCTGCAGCCCCCTTACAGCTAGAGTTAAGTGCAGAAAACGGACAGCATCTCTCAAGATGACTCGAAGAATACGAATAGTTTCGCAAACCTAGCTCGGGCAGTACACCGATTTCTGAGCTCTCGATTTGGCAGGCGGACGCGCCTGATGTCTCCGAATCGATTCCTGTGATGACCAGCTCTGCAGCCCCCTTACAGTCCGAGTTAAATGCAGAAAACCGACAGCACCTCTGAAGATGACTCGAACAATACGAATAGTTTCGCGACCCTAGCTTGGGCAGCAGGCCGAGTTCAGCTCTGAATGCGACAGGCGGACGCGACTGATTCTCCGAATCGATTCCAGTGATTACCAGCCCTGCAGCCCCCTTACAGCTAGAGTTAAGTGCAGAAAACGGACAGCATCTCTCAAGATGACTCGAAGAATACGAATAGTTTCGCAAACCTAGCTCGGGCAGTACACCGATTTCTGAGCTCTCGATTTGGCAGGCGGACGCGCCTGATGTCTCCGAATCGATTCCTGTGAGCACGAGCCCTGCAGCCCCCCACAGCCCGAGTTAAGTGCAGAAAACTGACAGTACCTCTCAAGATGACTCGAACAATACGAATAGTTTCGCGAACCTAGCTCGGGCAGCAGACCGATTTCAGACCTCTAGATGGAACAGACGAACGCGCCTGATGATTTGCAATCGATTTCTGTGAGAATGAGCTCTGTAGCTGAGCTACAGCTCGAGTTAAGTACAAAATACCGACAACGCGTATCAAGATGACTCGAAACAGCCGATCCCGCCGCGACGCTTTTTGCAGAAATATTTACCCGATCGGGCTGAGATTAAGACGGCAAGCGGGAATAAGATCGGATATGGTCAGAGAGAACACTAGAGCTCAAACGAATGGTTGAATTTGGAGAACAAAATTTTCAACCGACCAAAAGTCAGCAAAACGTCCGTCGAGATTTTTCTTGCCAACTAGCTCTCCAGCGCGCCGGAATTACTCTTACGCTTCCAGCAACTAGCTAAGGGAAGCTCTACGAGTTATTTTTCTTGCCAACTAGCTCTCCAGCGCCCCGGAACTTGGTAGAATCTAAAACCCTCTAGCTCTCAGAGAGCTCTCCGGGACTGGCGCCGGCGGTGAACCGTCAACCTGGTCACCGCCGAGAACCTCGTAGAGCTCCTAGCACGCGTAAGAGTGCTCAGCATCAAAAGAGAGGGCTTCTGGGAGAATTTCTCGAAAAAGAGAAAACATCTTTTTTCCATGTCGACATGAAGTTGGTTTCGCCAAGTGTTTTGATAGTAAAAGTGCATCTAGAGAGCTCATATTAAGACGGAGAGGCCCTTATAGTCGTTTACAGGCGCGAAAAATCTGCTTTCTAAAAATAAATGGTCAAATATCTTTGAAATATGTGCAAAACCACCCAAAAGTTACCACATTGTCCGTTCTGGTCGGGTCGACCAGATGCCGAAGAGCTCTACGAGGCATTACTCTTAAGCTTCCAGCAATAACTTGCTCAGGGAAGCTATACGAGTTACTAGTTCTCTAGCGCCCCGGAATTACTCTTAAGCTTCCAGCAACAACTTGCTAAGGGAAGCTCTACGAGTTACTCTTAAGCTTCCAGCAATTACTCTTAAGCTTCCAGTAATAAACCCGGAGAGCAAAGAGAACGCACGCCCCATTGCTTTCCTGGCGAGCCGTCCGCCGCTCCCGTGAAGCGCTTCTCGGGCTCTAATGGGCCCCCGTGCGGCGTCTCTGAAGCGCTGCCAGGAACGCTTGCACGCGTGCCTGCACGCGTGCAGACACGCGTTCACGCTTGCCAGAAGCTCTCCCGGACCCGCTGCGACGTTTTACAAGTTGCTGCGGGGATCGTGGACCGGCGGAGATGGGCTGCTGGCGGGCACCACCACCGCCCGGCTTCTAATCTTAAACCCTCTAGCTTTCAGAGAGCTCTCCGGTAACTTCCTAAGGGAAGCTCTACGAGTTACTCGTGGGCGAGCTAAGAGAAGCTGTACGAGTTAATTACTCTCAAGCTTCCAGCAACAAGCCAAGGGGAGCTCTACTAGAAAAGCTTCCAGCAACCAGCCAAGGGGGCTCTACGAGTTACTAGCTCCGCCCCGCGCCGAACTTCCTCAAGCTCATCGACAACGAAAGCTCTACGAGGTTCGTGGTAGCACCCAAAACCTGGAGGGCGAAGAGGGGGCTCCTCTAAAGCTCTTGTGGAGCACTGCCAGGCACGCTTGCACGCGTGCCTGCACGCGTGCAGGCACGCGTGGGTGCCAGCTGGAAGCGCTCCCGGACGGGCTGTCGGGACCGGCGAGTAGCTGCGAGGATCGTGGGGCGGCGGACTGGCGCCGGCGGTGAACCGTCAACCTGGTCACCGCCGGAAACCTCGTCCTTTCACGCGTGAGAGAGCTCAGAGTCGAAAGAGAGAGCTTCTGGAGACATTTCTCGAAATATTGAACAGTAGTTTCTTTCATGTCGAGATAAAGGTGGTTCCTCTAAGTGCTTCAGTAATCAAAGAGCGCCTAGAGAGCCATGTGGACATAAAAAAATATGAATATTAATTTGTTCCGAAAAATGCTTCCAGAAGCTCTCTCTTTCGATTCTGAGCAAAATGATCCGCGCAAGGAGCTCCACGAGGTTTCCGGCGGTGACCAGGTTCACGGTTCACGCCGGCGTCAATTAAACATTAGTTGTGTTCATGTCGAGATAAAGGTGGTTTCTCTAAGTGTTTCAGTAGTAAAAGAGCGCCTAGAGAGCTCGTATTAAGACGCAGAGGCTCTCATAAGCTTTTAGAGGTGCGAAAAATCTGCTTTTTAAAAAGAAATAGTTAAAGATCTTTCAGACTTGGTAGCGTGGAAAACCCGAAGAGCGAAGAGCCCCTCAGGGACGAGAAATCTTTTCTGGAGAGGCCTGACGTGCCCCCCCTGCAGTGCTTCGAAAGCGCTGCCAGGCTGCGCGTGCAGGCACGCCTCAAGCGCCTCGAAAGCGCTGGCTAGTGCGCCTCCGCCTGCACATGTGCAACCATGCGTGGACGCGTGCCGGAAACGCCCCGGACCCGCTGCAACCTCAAACGAACTGCTGCGAGGATTCTCAACCAGGAAGATGGGCTGCTGGCGGGCACTACCACGGACCGACTTCTACTAAAACCCTATAGCTCTCAGAGAGCTCTCCGGAAATATTCGCAGAATCACCCAAAAGTTGTCACTTTCTCTCTGGTCGGGTCGACCAACTCGCTCTGCCCCGCGCCAGTATTCCTCTATCTTATCGTTGCCGAGGAGATCTACGCGTTACTGACGCCGGCAGTGAGCTGTTAACCTGGTCAGCGCCGGGAATCTCGGAAGAGAGAGCTTCTAGAGGCATTTCTCGAAAAATTGACCATTTAATTGTTGTCATGTCGGTTCCTCCAAGATTTTTGACAGTAAATATGCGCCTATAGAGTTCATATTAAGATGCAGAGACTCTCATATTCGTGTACGGATCTGCTTTCTCAAAATGAATAATGAAATATGTTTCGAATAATGGCAAAACCGACAAAAAAATATCACGTTGTCCTTTCTGACCGTGTGGGGCAACTAGCTCCACCCTGCGCCGGAATTCCTCTAGCTCTACGAGGTATGTGATTACTAGCGGGAACCACCACCGTCTGGCTTCTCATCTGAAAGCCTATAGCTCTCAGAGAGTTTCCCGAGAATTTACTAGCGTCCAAAACCTGGAGAGCATGGGAGAGGGCGGTAAACCGTCAACCAGGTTACCGCGGGAACTCTCGTAGAGCTCTGAATAAACCAAGTTCGTTGCGAAAGCAGAAACCGCTCCTGAATACCAGCTTGAAACATAAAGAAATATTGTTGACGGTCGTACACAATCTTGGTTATCCGTAGTCTTTTGATCGAAATACTGCAGCTAGCACCCTCTGGATTGCACCATCGAAAGCGTCATGATTCACTGCATAGATTAAAACTTCAAATTCGCAAAACGAACTGGGAGCCGGCGGTGAACCGCCAACCAAGTTACCGCCGGGCACCTCGTAGAGCTCTCTTCTCACACAGCGCTCCTCCGAACACGTGAAGGAAGCTTCTGAAGCGAGAGCCGAAAAAATCGAAAAATTACGATTTTTCGGTTTTCATACAGTGGGTTCCTCCAAGTGTTTTGATAGTAATACTGGACCTAGAGCCATAGGAAATTTACCAGCAGGTGCGCCATAGCTTACTATAGGGAATGAAAATCTCACTTAAACGAACTTCAAAATTTTGCATAAAGTGAAAAACACCGACCCCAGGTTACCACATTCTCTCTTTTCGTCGGGCCGGCCAACTAGCTTCACCCTGCGCCCGAATTCCTCTTAGCTCTTTGTCGAAGAGCTCTACGAGGAATTTCAAAATATCTCGCTATCTTCGAAAAATCGACCCCAGGTTACCACATTGTCCGCCGGAACCGGGTCGGCCAACTAGCTCCACCCCGCGCCGGAATTCCTCTAGCTCATCGATGCCGAAGAGCTCTACGAGGTAAGAGGCACCTGGTAGCGTCCAAAACCGAAGAGCAAAGAGACCCTAGGGGGCGGGAAATCCAAAACCCGGAGAGCGAAGAGAGCGTTTGGGGACGGAAAATCTGTCCTTGAAAGCTCTGGAAAGCTCTCTGCAGCGCTGCCGTAGCTCTGGCAGAAACTCTTCCATGCGTGCCTGCACGTGTACAGGCACGCGTGGAAGCTTGCCCGAGGCTTCCCCGGACACGTTTCTTGTTCACCGGAGTTGCTGCGAGGACTGGGCGCCGGCGGTAAACCTCTTACCGCCGGGGGACTCGTAGAGCTTCCTGACAATATATAATGTGGGTAAGAATTTCAGAGAACGACTAGTTTTTCAGCCCAAGCGATCATAGATCTCTCAAGATGACTCTAACAAAACAAACGAAGAGTTTTCCAATCGAGCTCGAGTATAAAACCGAGTTGAGACCTCTGAATGCGACAGGCGGACGCGTCTGATGTCTGCGGATCGATTCCTGTGATTACCAGCTCTGCAGCCCCCCATACAGCCTGAGTTAAGTGCAGAAAACCGAGAGTACCTCTGAGGATGACTCGAATAATACAACAGTTTCGCGGATCTGGTTCGAACAGCAGACCGAGTTCCGAGCTCTCGAATCGACGAACGGACGCGCCTGATGTCTCGAAATCGATTCCTGTGACTAGCAGCACTGTAGCCCTCCCCCAGCACGATTCAAGTACAGAAAACCGAGAGCAATTCTCAAGATGACTCGAACAATACCAATAGGTTCGCGAACCTAGCTCGGGAAGCAGGCCGAGTTCAGAGCTCTTGATTCAACAGACGAACGCGCCTGATAATTCTCAATCGATTCCTGTGATTATCAGCTCTCTGGATGCCCTACAGATCGAGTTAAGTGCGAAAAACTGAGAGCGTCTGCTACAATGACTCGAATAATACCAATAGGTTTGCGACCCTAGCTCGGCTAGCAGACCGAGTTCAGACCTCTGGATTCAACAGGCGGACGCGCCTGATCATTCTGAATGCATTAGCTGTGCTGACCAGCTCTGTAGTTGTCCTGAAGCTCGAGTTATCTTGAGAAAACCGAAAGCGCGTATCAAGATGACTCGAAACGGCCGTTCCCGCCTGCCTGCTTTTTGGCCTTCAAAGTTACCCGATCGAGCTGAGATCAAGATGGCGAATATCATGGGAAAAAATACTAGAGCTCTAACGAATGGTCAAATTTCGAGAACGAAATTTTCAACCGACCAAAAGTCAGCAAAAGGTCCGTCGAGATTTTTCGTGCCAACTAGCTCTCCAGCTCCCCGGAATGGCGCCGGCGGTGAACCGTCAACCTGGTCACCGCCGGGAACCTCGTAGAGCTCCTTTCACGCGTAAGAGTGCTCAGAGTCGAAAGAGTGAGCTTCTCGAAGCATTTCTCGAAAAGGGGAAAAAATGATTTTTTCATGTCGACATGAAGTTGGTTCCTCCAAGTGTTTTGATAGTAAAACTGCGCCTACGGAGCTCATATTAAGACAGAGAGGACCTCATATTCGTTTGCAGCTGCGAAAAATCTGCTTTCTCAAAATGAATTGTCAAATATCTTTCAAAAAAATTCAAAACCACCCAAAAGTTGCCACATTGTCCGCCTCGGCCGGGTCGACCAACTAGCTCCACCCAGCGCCGGAATTCCTCTAGCTCATCGATGCCGAAGAGCTCTACGAGGTATTACTCTTAAGCTTCCAGCAATAACTTGCGAAGGGAAGCTCTACGAGTTACTGTGGACCGCTGTGGAGGAGCTCCTGGCAGGCACCATCACCGTCCAGCTTCTAATCTTAAACCCTTTAGCTCTCAGCGAGCTCCCCGGGAACTTTTCTGGAGAGCCCTGACGTTTCCCCTGCAGTGCTTCGAAAGCGCTGCCAGGCACGCCCCCATGCGCGCCTGCGCGCGTGCAGGCACGCCTGAAGCGCTTCGGAAGCGCTGCCAGGTACGCCCCCATGCGTGCCTGCACACGTGCCTGCACACGTGGACGCGTGCCGGAAACGCACCCGGACCCGCTGCGACCTCAAACGAACTGCTGAGAGGATTCTGGACCGGCGAAGATGGGCTGCTGGCGGGCACCACCACCGACTGGCTTCTAATTTCAAACCCCATAGTTCTCAGAGAGCTCTCCGGGAACTTGCAGAAACATAGCACACGCACGCGGCTTGGCGCGCGTGGAGAGGCTGGAATACTCGCGAGACGGAGCCCTGGAGCTGCTGGACAGCTTCCCTACGTAGCTGAATGCTCTGGAAATGCTGTCCTTCTCTGCTCCGGGGGTTCCCTTGCAGCGCTTCTGAGCCGCTGCCAGGAACGCTTCCACGCGTGCCCGCGCGCGTGCAGGCACGCGTGGACGCTTGCGGGAAGTGCCCCCGGACGGGCTGCCGGGACCGGCGAAATGCTGCAGGGATCGCGGAGCGGTGGAGGTGGGCTGCTGGCAGGCACCACCACCGTCCGGCTTCCAATCTAAAACCTTATAGCTCCCAGGGAGCTCTCCAGGAATGTTGCCCGCCCAGGCCGGGTCGACTAACTAGCTGCGCCCCGCGCCCGAATTCCTTTAGCTCATCGATGGAGAGAAGCTCTACAAGGTTTGGTAGCGTCTAAAACCCCGAGAGCGAACAGGCAACTGGGCGCCGGCGGTAAACCGTCAACCGCCGGGGGACTCGTAGAGCTTCCTGACAACGTATAATGTCGAAAAAATTACACATAAAAAATAGTTTTTCAGCCCAGGCAATTTCAGACCTCTCGGATGCAACAGCCGAACGCCCCCGATGCTTCTGGATTGTCTTCTGTACGAGCTCTGTAGCTCTCCTACAGCCCGAGTTACGTGCGCAAATCGATAGTACCTCTCAGGGTGACTCGAACAATACGAATAGTTTCGCGAACCTAGCTCGAGAATCAGACCGAGTGCAGACCTCTGCATGCGACAGGCGGACGCGTCTGATGTCTCTGAATCGATTCCTGTGATTACCAGCCCTGCAGCCTCCCCTACAGCCCGAGTTAAGTGCAGGAAACCGACAGCACCTCTCAGGATGACTCCAACAATACGAATAGTTTCGCGGACCTAGTTCGGGCAGCAGACAGAGTTCGGAGCTCTGGATTCGAAAGGCGGACGCGCCTCATGTCTCCCAATCGATTCCAGTGATAACCAGCCATGCAGCCCCCCTACAGCCCGAGTTAAGTGCAGAGAACAAACAGCATCTCTCGAGATGACTCGAACAATACGAATAGTTTCGCGATTCTAGATCGGGCAGCAGACCGAGTTCAGAGCTCTCGATTCAACAGACAACGGCCACTGATAATTCTGTATCAGATTCTGTACGCATCAGCTCTGTAGCTGTCCTGTAGCTCGAGTTAAGTACAGAAAACCGAGAGCGTCTGTCAAGATGACTCGAATAATACGAATAGGTTTGCAGACCTAGCTCGGCCAGCAGACCGAGTTCAGACCTCGAGGTTGTACAGGCGAACGCGCCTGGTCATTCTGGATCGATTAGCTGTGCTTACCAGCTCTGTAGCTGTCCTCAAGCTCGAGTTATCTTGAGAAAACCGTCGCCATGTGACAAGATAACCCCAAAACGGCCGATCCCGCCTGGACGCTTTTTGGCAGTAAAAGGTACCCGATCGAGCTGAGATCAAGATGGCGAGCGGGAATGAGATCGAATATCACGGGAAAAAATACTAGAGCTCAAACGAATGGTTGAATTTCGAGAACAAAATTTTCAACCGACCAAAAGTCAGCAAAAGGTCCGTCGAGATTTTTCTTGCCAACTATCTCTCCAGCTCCCCGGAATTACTCTTAAGCTTCCAGCTATAACTAGCTAAGGGAAGCTCTACGAGTTACTGGGCGCCGGCGGTAAACCGTCAACCTTTGTTACCGCCGGGGGACTCGTAGAGCTTCCTGACAACATATAATGTCGAAAAAAATACACAGAAAAAATATTTTTTTCCGCCCGAGCAATTTTAAACCTCTCGGATGGCCGAACGCCCCCAATGCTTCTGGATTCTCTTCTGTACGAGCTCTGTAGCTCTCCTACAGCCCGAGTTACGTGCGTAAATCGACAGCACCTCTCAAGATGACTCGAACAATACGAATAGTTTGGCAAACCTAGCTCGAGTATCAGACCGAGTCGAGACCTCTGCATGCGACAGACGGACGCGTCTGATGTCTCTGAATCGATTCCTGTGATTACCAGCCCTGCAGCCCCCCTACAGCCCGAGTTAAGTGCAGGAAACCGACAGCACCCTCAGGATGACTCCAATAATACGAATAGTTTCGCAGACCTAGTTCGGGCAGCAGACCGAGTTCCGAGCTCTTGATTCGAAAGGCGGACGTGCCTGATGTCTCCGAATCGATTCCAGTGATGACCAGCCATGCAGCCCCCCTACAGCCCGAGTTAAGAGAAAACCGACAGCATCTCTGAAGATGACTCGAACAATACGAATACTTTCGCGATTCTAGATCGGGCAGCAGACCGAGTTCAGAGCTCTGGATTCAACAGACAACGGCCACTGATGATTCTGACCCAGATTCTGTACGTATGAGCTCTGTAGCGGTTATATAGCTCGAGTCAACTACAGAAAACCGAGAGCGCCTGTCAAGATGACTCGAATAATACGAATAGGTTTGCGGACCTAGCTCGGCTAGCAGACCGAGTTCAGACCTCTGGTTGGAGCACACGAACACGCCTGATCATTCTGAATCGATAAGGTGTGCTTACTTACCAGCTCTGTAGCCCCCCTAGAGCCCGGGTTGAGTGCAGAAAACTGACAGCATCTCTCAAGATGACTCGAACAACACGAATAGTTTCGCAAACCTAGCTCGAGCAGCAGACCAATGTCAGACTTCTAGATGGAACAGACGAACGCGGCTGATGATTTGCAATCGATTTCTGTGAGAATGAGCTCTGTAGCTGCCCTACAGCTCGAGTTAAGTACAAAATACCGGCAACGCGTATCAAGATGACTCGAAACAGGCGATCCCGCTGCGATGCTTTTTGGCAGTAAAAGATACCCGATCGAGCTGATATTAAGATGGCGATTGGCAATAAGATCGCATAATGGGGGAAAAAATACTAGAGCTCAAACGAATGTTTGAATTTCGAGAACAAAATTTTCAACCGACCAAAAGTCAGCAAAAGGTCCGTGGAGATTTTCCTTCCCAACTAGCTCTCCAGCGCGCCGGAATGAATCTTAAGCTTCCAGCAACTTGCTAAGGGAAGCTCTACAAGTTACTCTGCATAGCTTTCGTGCCGCGCTCTGAGGGGCTCTCGTAGGCGCTTCTCAAGCGCTGCCAGGCTCGCTTCCTGGCGCGCCTGCACGCGTGCAAGCACGCGTGCGCTGCCGGGACGAACAACCTTCTGCGGGGATTCTGAAGTGGCACAGATGGCTGCTGGCAGGCACGACGTCACCTTTGTCTCTTACGGCCGGGTCGGCCAACTAGCTCCACCCCGCGCCGGGATTCCTCTAGCTCATCGATGCCGAAGAGCTCTACGAGGTAAACCATATAGCTCTCAGAGAGCTCTCCGGGAACTGGCACCGGCGGTGAACCGTCAACCTGGTCACCGCCGGGAACCTTGTAGAGCTTCTCCCACTGGCAAGAGTGTAGGGAATCGATGCAGAGTAAAAAAATATAGATTTTTCGAAAATCTTCATTTTCGATTTTTTCGATGTTCATATTCGCTCAGTTCCTGGAAGTCAACTCATGCAAGAATGCATCGGGAGAGCTGAGCTGCTGTCAGAGAGAAGTTTGAATGCCAATGTGACGCGCAAAAATCTGCTTTCTCAAAATAAATGGTCAAATATCTTTCAAATATTCGCAAAACCACCCAAAAGTTCCCACATTGTCCGCCTCGGCCGGGTGGGCCAACTGGGCGCCGGCGGTAAACCGTCAACCTTTGTTACCGTCGGCTGACGCGTAGAGCTTCCTGACAACATATAATGTCGAAAAAAATTACACCGAAAAAAAATAGTTTTTCAGCACAAGCAATTTCAGACCTCTCGGATGCAACAGCCGAACGCCCCCGATTCTTCTGGATTGTCTTCTGTACGAGCTCTGTAGCTCTCCTACAGCCCGAGTTACGTGCGTAAACCGACAGCACCTCTCCAGATGACTCGAACCATACGAATAGTTTGACAAACCTAGCTCGAGTATCAGACCGAGTTCAGACCTCTGCATGCGACAGGCGGACGCGTCTGATGTCTCTGAATCGATTCCTGTGATTACCAATCTGCAGCACCCCCTACAGCCCGAGTTAAGTGCACGAAAGCGACAGCACCTCTCAGGATGACTCGAACAATACGAATAGTTTCGCGGACTTGGTTGGCAGCAGACAGAGTTTGGAGCTCTAGATTCAAAAGGCAGACGCCTGATGTCTCTGAAACGATTCCAGTGATTACCAGCCATGCAGCCCCCCTACAGCCCGAGTTAAGCGCAGAAAACCGACAGCATCTCTCAAGATGACTCGAACAATACGAATAGTTTCGCGATTCTAGATCGGGCAGCAGATGAAGTTCAGAGCTCTGGATTCAACAGACAACGGCCGCTGATGATTCTGAATCAGATTCTGTACGTATCATCTCTATAAGTGTTCTGTAGCTCGAGTTAAGTACAGAAAACCGAGAGCGTCTGTCAAGATGACTCGAATAATACGAATAGGTTTGCGGACCTAGCTCGGCTAGCAGACCGAGTTCAGACCTCTGGGTTCAACAGACGAACGCGCCTGATCATTCTGAATCGATTAGCTGTGCTTACCAGCTCTGTAGCTGTTCTCAAGCTCGAGTTATCTTCAGAAAACCGACAGCGCGTGACAAGATGACCCGAAACGGTCGATCCCGCCGGAGTGCTTTTTGGCAGTAAAAGGTACCCGATCGAGCTGAGATCAAGATGGCGAGCGGGAATAAGATCGAATATCACGGGAAAAAATACTAGAGCTCTAACGAATGGTTGAATTTCGAGAACAAATTTTCAACCGACCAAAAGTCATCAAAAGGTCCGTCGAGATTTTTCTTGCCAACTAGCTCTCCAGCGCCCCGGAATTACTCTTACGCTTCCAGCAATAACTGGCGCCGGCGGTGAACCGTCAACCTGGTCACCGGCGGGAACCTCGTAGAGCTCCTAGCACGCGTAAGAGTGCTCAGAATCAAAAGAGAGGGCTTCTGGAATCATTTCTCGAAAAGAGAAAACATGATTTTTTCCATCTCGACATGAAGTTGGTTTCGCCAAGTGTTTCGACAGTAAAAGTGCATCTAGAGAGCTCATATGAAGACACGAAGGCCCTTATAGTCGTCTACAGGTGCGAAAAATCTGCTTTCTCAAAATAAATAGTCAAATAGCTTTCAGAAGGGAACCGGCGGTAAACCGTCAACCAGGTTACCGCCGGGGCCCTCGTAGAGCTCTTTGCTCACACGGCGCTCCTCCTCGGTAAGCATGAAGGAAGTGTCTAGAGCGAGACGTGAGAAACTCGAAGAATCACGTTTTTCTATTTTTATCCAACGTCGGTTCCCCCAAGTGCGTTGCGCGAAATACTGCAGCTACGGACCTGAAAATTTTACTGCCAGACGGGGCATAACCCACTACAGGTGCGAAAAATCTGCTTTCTCAAAATAAATAGTCAAATATCTTTCAAATATTCGTAAAACCATCCAAAAGTTACCACTTTGTCCTTTCTGGCCGGGTCGACCAACTAGCTCCACCCCGCGCCGGAACTGGGCGCCGGCGGTGAATCGTCAACCTTGTTTACCGCCGGGAGACTCGTAGAGCTTCCTAGCTCGACTTAAGTTGAGAAAACCGACAGCACCTACCAACATTCTGACTCATAGTGAATATTTTCTGACCTCTGAATGCGACAGGCGGGCGCGTCTGATGTCTACGAATCAACTCCTGTCATCACAACCTGCAGCCCCCCTACAGCCCGAGTTAAGTGCAGAAAACCGACAGCACCTCCCAGGATGACTCGAACAATACAGTCGTTTCGCAGACCTGATTCGGGCAGCAGACCGAGTATCGAGCTCTGGATTCGACAGGCGGACGCGCCTTATGTCTTCTAATCGATTCCTGTGACCACCAGCACTGTAGCCCCCCTCAGCGCGAGTTGAGTGAAGAAGACCGAGAGCACTTCTCAAAATGACTCGACCAATGCGAATGATTTCGCAATTCTAGATTGGGCAGACCGAGTTCTGAGCTCTGGATTCGACAGACAAACGCAACTGGGCGCCGGCGGTAAACCGTCAACCTTTCTTACCGCCGGGGGACTCGTAGAGCTTCCTGACAGTATATAGTGTGGGAAATAGTCCAGAGAACGACTAGTTTTCATGACTCTAATAAAAAACAAACAGTTTCGCAATCCAGTTCGAGTATCAGACCGAGTTCAGACCTCTGAATGCGACAGGCGGACGCGTCTGATGTCTGCGGATCGGTTCCTGTGATTACCAGCTCTGCAGCCCCCCGACAGCCCAAGTTAAGTGCAGAAAACCGAGAGCATCTCTCAGGATGACTCAAATAATACAATAGTTTCGCGAATCTGTTTCGAGCAGCAAACTAAGTTCTGAGCTTTCGAATCGTCCAACGAACGCGTCTGATGTGTGCAAATCGATTTCTATGACCCGCAGCACTGTAGCCCTCCCGCAGCACGAGTTAAGTGCAGAAAATTGAGAGCACGTTGCACGATGATTCGGACAATACGGATAGTTTCGCGAACCTAGCTCGGGCAGCAGGCCGAGTTCAGAGCTCTCGATACAACAGACAAACGCGCCCGATGATTCCCAATCGATTTATGTGACTATAGGCTCTCTAACTGCCCTAAAGCTCGAGTTAAGTACAGAAAACCGAGAGCGTTTGTCAAGATGACTCGAATAATACGAATAGGTTTGCGGACCTAGCCCAGCTAGCAGACCGAGTCTAGACCTATGGATTCAACAGGCGAACGCGCCTGATCATTCTAAGTGCGATAGGTGTGCTTACCAGCACTGTAGCTGCCCTAGACCTCGAGTTAAGCAGAAAATACCGACAACGCGTATCAAGTTGACTCGAATACTACGAATAGGTTTGCTGACCTAGCTCGGATAGCAGACCGAGTTCAGACCTCTGGATTGAACAGGCGAACGCGCCTGATGATTCTGAGTGCGATAGGTGTGCTTACCAGCACTATAGCTGCCCTACAGATCGAGTTAAGTAGAAAATACCGACAACGCGTATCAAGTCGACTCGAATAATACGAATAGGTATGCGCACCTAGCTCGGGTAGCAGACCGAGTTCAGACCTCTGGATTCAACAGGCGAGCGCGCCTGATGATTCTGAGTGCGATAGCTGTGCTTACCAGCACTGTAGCTGCCCTACAGCTCGAGTTAAGTTGAAAATACCAACAGCCCGTAGCAAGATGACTCGAAACGGCCGTTCCCGCCTGCCCGCTTTTTGGCCTTCAAAGTTACCCGATCGAGCTGAGATCAAGATGGCGAGCGGGAATAAGATCGAATATCATGGGAAAAAATACTAGAGCTCTAACGAATTGTTGAATTTCGAGAACAAAATTTTCAACCGACCAAAAGTCAGCAAAAGGTCCGTCGAGATTTTCTTTGCCAACTAGCTCTCCAGCTCCCCGGAATTACTCTTAAGCTTCCAGCAGTAACTTGCTAAGGGAAGCTCTACGAGTTACCGACTCAAAGTTATCACATTGTCTCTTTTCGTCAGGTCGGCTAACTGGGCGCCGGCGGTAAACCGTCAACCTTTCTTACCGCCGGGAGACTCGTAGAGCTTCCTGACAATATATACTGTGGAAAAAAACTCGAAAGAACGACTATTTTTTAAGCCCCAGCGATTTCAGACCTCTCAAGATGACGCTAACAAAAAACGAACAGTTTTGCAACCCAGTTCGAGTATCAACCGAGTTGAGACCTCTGAATGCGACAGGCGGGCGCGTCTGATGTCTGCGAATCCACTCATGTGATTCCCAGCACTGAAGCCCCCCCTACAGCCCGAGTTAAGTGCAGAAAACCGACAGTATCGATTCGAATAATATAATAGTTTTGCGAACCTAGTTCGAGCAGCAGGCCGAGTTCCGAGCTCTGGAATCGACCGAAAGACGCGCCTGATGTGTGCAAATCGATATATGTGACCTGCAGCACTGTAGCCCTTCCCCAGCACGAGTTGAGTGCAGAAAATTGAGAGCATGTCACAAGATCATTCGGACAATACGAACAGTTTCGCGAACCTAGCTCGGCCAGCAGGCCGAGTTCAGAGCTCTCGGTACGATAGACGAACGCGACTGATAATTCCCCAGCGATGTCTGTCACAATGAGCCCTGTAGCTGCCCTACAGCTCGAGTTAAGTACAGAAAACCGAGAGCGTCTATCAAGATCACTCCAATAATACTGATAGGTTTGCGGACCTAGCTCGGCTAGCAGGCCGAGTTCAGACCTCTGGATTCAACAGACGAACGCGCGTGATGATTCTGAGTGCGATAGCTGTGCGTACAAGCACTGTAGCTGCCCCAAAGCTCGAGTTAAGTACAGAAAACCGAGAGTGCCTATCAAGATGACTCGAATAATACAAATAGGTTTGCGAACCTAGCTCGGCTGGCAGACCGAGTTCAGACCTCTGGATTCAACAGGCGAACGCGCGTGATAATTCTGAGTGCGATGGCTGTGCTCACCAGCTCTGTAGCTGCCCTACAGCTCGAGTTAAGTACAAAATACCGATAGCGCGTATCAAGATGACTCGAACCGGCCGTTCCCGCCCGTGCGCTTTTTGGCCTTCAAAGTTACCCGATCGAGCTGAGATCAAGATGGCGAGCGGGAATAAGATCGAATATCATGGGAAAAATACTAGAGCTCAAACGAATTGTCAAATTTCGAGAACAAAATTTTCAACCGACCAAAAGTCACCAAACTGGGCGCCGGCGGTAAACCGTCAACCTTTGTTACCGCCGGGGGACTCGTAGAGCTTCCTGACAACATATACTGTCGGAAAAAATTGCAGAGAACGAATAGTTTTTCAGCCCAACTCGAGTATCAGACCGAGTTCAGACCTCTAAATGCGACAGATGGACGCTTCTGATGTCTCCGAATCGATGCCTCTAAATACCCGCCCTGCAGCCTCCCTACAGCCCGAATTGAGTGCAGAACGCCGACAGAAGCTCTCAAGATGACTGGAAGAACGAACAGTTTCGTGATTCTGGATCGCGCAACAGACCGAGTTCAGAGCTCTGGATTCAACAGGCGAACGCGCCTGATGATTCTGAGTGGGGTAGCTGTGCTTACCAGCACTGTAGCTGCCCAACAGCTCGAGTTAAGTATAAAATACCGACAACGCGTATCAAGTTCACTCGAATAACACGAATAGGTTTGCGGACCTAGCTCAGCTAGCAGACCGAGTTCAGACCTATGGATTCGACAGGCGAATGCGTCTGATCATTCTGAATGCGATAGCAGTGCTAACCAGCACTGTAGCTGCCCTACAGCTCGAGTTAAGTAGAAAATACCGACAACGCGTATCGAGTTGACTCGAATAATACAAACAGGTTTGCGAACCTAGCTCGGCTTACAGACCGAGTTCAGACCTCTGGGTTCAACAGGCGAACGCGCCTGATCATTCTGCATGCGTTACCTGTGCTTACCAGCTCTGTAGCTGCCCTAGAGCTCGAGTTATCTTCAGAAAACCGTCAGCGCATATTAAGATGGCTCGAAACGGCCGATCCCGCCAGAGTGCTTTTTGGCCTTCAAAGTTACCCGATCGAGCTGAGATCAAGATGGCGAGCGGGAATAAGATCGAATATCACGGGAAAAAATACTAGAGCTCTAACGAATGTTCAAATTTCGAGAACGAAATTTTCAACTGAGCAAAAGTCACCAAAAG
>CAUYUJ010009587.1:25000-33417 GCA_963575745.1 Prorocentrum cordatum | reverse complement strand
GGGCGGCCAGACCTCCGGGGCGCGAGCAGTCCGCGGCCAGACCATCTCTCGGTCCTGTGGACTCTCGCCCTGGGCCGTCGGCTGCCCGGCGCGCTGCACCCTCGGTCGACGTCGCCCAGGCGTGATCATGGATTGCGGCCGCCACGAGGTAGGGAACGGCAAGAAGGAGGACGACGACTGGTGGCTGGAGCTCTACGTGCTGCTCTCGCGCGCCACGCGCCACGAGGGCCTCCTGCTCATGCGGGCGCCGCGCATCGAGTTCTTCCTGGCAGGGCCGCCGCAGGGCTTGCGGAAGCAGCTGGAGCAGTTTGCGGCGCGCACGAAGCGGTGCAGGAGGGAAGCGACGGCCCTCGCAGGGAGCTCGGCTTCACCGAGTTCATCCGCGAGGCCTGACCTGAGGAGCGTCTCCCCCGAGCCGCGCCTTCTCTCGACTGCCCGACTAATTGTTTTGCCTCGCGCCGCGGACGACCCGCGCGCGTCGCTGGGACACTCTCGGGGCGACCAGCGCGCGTCGCGGGAACTCCGTGCTGCGGGGGGCCCGGCGCCTCGTTCGCCCGTCGTCGCTCTGCCCAGCGGTCAGAGACTTGCCCGCTATCAGCCAGCCAGTTAGCTAGTCAGTTCTCTCTGCTTCGCGCAGCGGACGACCCGCGCGCGTCGCTGGGACCCCGCCCGGGGCGACCAGCGCGCGTCGCGGGGACTCCGCGCTGCGCTGCGCCCGCAGCCTTGGATTTTGGAGTGCGCGGGAAAAGAGGAAGGAAAAGAAGAGCCGAAAGCGGGCGCGATCCTCGCAAGAGGCGTGCCGACATGGGCGTCGCGACGTGCGGACGCTGCCGTCGGGGTTCCCGCGGAAGCTGCCTGCGGCGGCCACGCCCAGTGTCACGTGTGTTCGGACAGGCATGCTCGACACTTACACTAGGCGGTTCCATGATCGCATTCATGCAATTATATTCACTCGCGCGCAGACCCATTCATACTCAGATTCCCTCGCGCTCTGACTCACCCGCGTTCTTTCTCTCGTAATCAGATCTATCGTATTCCTTTGCGTTGTGTACCCCGCCACATTTCGGCCTTCCCCTCATGCGGTTCGTGGCCCCGTAGGGAGCGCCACCGAAAAAGATACTCACAATTGCGATACTCACAACTGCATATGGTTGGGCCCTTCGCCAGGATAATTTTCTGGTCCTCTTCGTTGACATTGTTTTTCTTTGTGCTCGTTTCCCGATTATCCTCCTCGTCGTCCTCCCTACGCCATTATTGCCTTCCTCCTCCTCCTCGTCCTCCTTTTCCTCCTCCCCGTCAGGCTTCGTTCGCTCCTCCCCTTCTGCTCCTCCTCCTCCGCTTCTTCCTGCTCCTCCTCCTCCTCCTTTTCCTCCTGCTCCTCCTCCTCCTCCTTTTCCTCCTCCTCCTCCTCTTCCTCCTTCCCTATTCCTTCTGAACAAAACCTCCCTGTCGCACCCCGATGCCCGTCGGAAGGGTGGGCCGGGCGTTTTGTCTGGCGCTAAAACGATTTGTCAGTGGATCTTGTCCTGCAGGAGGTGCCATTCGCTTTCAAACTTTGCTAGCGTCTCACACTGATTCTCATGGTAAATGTACCAGAAATCGCGTTCTGGAGCGATTCAGGGTTGTCAGGACGCTGCGCTTACGTCGACTCGCGTTGTTGAGGTCCCAGAAATGGCTGGCACGACTCAGGATCGCCAAGACGCAACAGTTAGGTTGACCCGTGGCGTTGAAGTCCTGAGAAGGGTGTTTGGGCACGCTTCAGGATCTTCACACGGTTGTCCGCCAACGGGGCACTTACCTCAGTGGTAATGAATCTTTGTAGGGGCCTATGAAGAGGGAGCTTGAAGGGAGGGTGTATCCCAGTATCCCAACATCGTTAATGAGTCTTGGGTTTGCATTGGACCTCCTCCTCCTCCTCCTCCTCCTCCTCTCCGTGCGGCTGTTGCGTCTCATTATATGGTCGATGAGACGCAACAGCAGCACGGAGAGGAGGACGAGGAGGAGGAGGAGGAGGAGGAGGAGGAGGAGGAGGAGGAGCGACCTCCTGTGCTTGTGCTGCTCAAGCACTGGCTTCGCCCAACGTGCGCGCGTGCGCCCCGCCACTTCGATGAAGCCTCTGGCGCCCGGACCGTGGCCTCAGCGCCGCGCTGCGAAGACGCGGCGGTCGCCGGCCACGCCCGTCTTTGCCCCGGTGGCCCTTGCTCGCCCTTCTGGGAGGCTGGGGTCCTTCCTCCTTCCGCCCTCCTCCTCCTCCTCCTCCTCCTCCTTTTCCTCCTCGTCAGGCTTCGTTCGCTCCTCCCCTCCTCCTCCTCCTCCTCCTCTTTTTATTCTTCTTTCCTCCTCCTCCTCCTCCTTTTCCTCCTCCTCTTCCTCCCTTTCCATTTCCCTTTCCCTCATTCCGCCCTCCTGCTCCTCCTTTCTACGTCAGGCAAACTTCGGCTTCTAGGCTGGAGCGTCTTGATGGTGTGAGAAGCCAACTCAGCGCAGGGATGGGCAAACAGCTTTGTCAATCAGGTGGCGGGCCCGCGCGGTGTACAGGAAGGGCATAAGCTATAATAACAGCAGCGTGCCCAGAGGGGGCGCAGAGTAACGGTGCCTGCCGTTGAGGCGGAGGGGGGGAAGATTCTTGCTCCCCCTCCTCCTCGGGATCGTCAAGGCCCAACAGTCATGTTGATTCGTGGCGTTGGAGTCCCGAGAATGCTGTTCTGGCACGCTTCAGGATCTTCAAACAGTCCTCTCCCAACGAGGCAGTTTTTTCCCGACGTGGAAATGAACGCTCGGAGGGGACTGGATATAGAGAGAGAGAGAGTTTGAAGGGAGGGTTTATTCCAACATCGTTGATGAGTCGTGGGCTTCCATTAGTTCTCCTCCTCCTCTTCTTCCTCCTCCTCCGCCTTCTCCTCCTCCTCCTCCTCCTCCTTCTTCTCTTCCTCATCCTCTCCTCCTCCTTCTTCCTTCTCACTTCTCTCCTTCTTCCTTCTCATTTCTCCTGCTCCTCCCCCTCCTCCTCCTCCTCCGCCCCCTCCTCCTCCTTCCCCTGCTCCTCCCCCTCCTCCTCCTCCTCCTCCTCCTCCTCCTCCTCCTGCTCCACACCCTCCTCCTCCTCATCCTCATCCTCCTACTCTCCTCCCTCCTCCTCCTCTCCTCTCCTCCTCTCCTCCTCCGCTACTCCCCCCCCCCCTCCCCCTCCCCCTCCCCCCCTCCATAGCCCTTTTGGCTCCCGCTCCCGGCCCGCGCCCCATAGGGGCCCGGAGCTCGGAGCGCTGCCGTGGGGCCGGCGCTGGAGGCTGGCAGGTGCGCGGAGGCGGCCCCCAAGTCGGGCCCCCCCGCGCGTGGCCGCAGCCTCCTTCGGCGCTGTGGGCTCGGGGGCCGCTCGCGGCAGAGCCACAGCTGGCACCGCACAGTGAATTTTGAGTGATCTTGCGTACAGGAAAGAGATTTCAGCACAGTGCGATTCCTGGTAGCCCATTCTTTCGGCTCGCGGCAGAGCCACAGCTGTGGGGGAAGGGCCCGGTGTGGCCTCGAGGAGGCTCCGAGGCTCCCTGGCGCCAACGTCGCAGAGCGGGCTTCGCTCGGAAAGCGACAGGGTGGGCCCGGAGTGTCCTTGAGAGTTTCGCTCCGGAGTTCGAGGGGATTTCGTGCGCATCTTTTTGGTGGCCAGGAAGGAAGACTGACAACAAATCCGCGCGAAAGGCACTTTTCGCTTTTCACTCGCCGCCTCGGGGTCTTGCACGGACGGAAGTCCACGCGAAAATCCGCCGCAGCACGTCTGCAAGGGTGGCGCGCCGAGTGGGTTCCTAGGAATCCGCGCGGAGCGCCAAAAGCTTATGCTTATGGCGTTTTTCTTCTTCTAGTTGGGGAAGGGCCCGCTTTGGCTTCGAGAGGGGCTCGAGGCTCCCTGGGCCCCATCAGGGTTAAGTCGGGCCTGTCCCCCTACAGGCCGATCTTCGAGGAAAAACGGAAGATAGTCCAAGCAAACATTCCAACATGATCCCAAAGTGCTATTTTAAAAAAATTGTTCCCCGACTGTATTTTTGGACTATGTTTGAATATTCCTCCTGTGGAGGGACAGGCCCGAGTCAACATCAGGGGGCCTTCCCCCTATTTGAAAGATTGTCCCCCGACTATTTGTTGTGACTATTTTTGAATATTTCTCCTGTAGCGGGACAGGCCCGAGTTAACATCAGGGGGCCTTCCCCCAGCGCTCTCGTGCACCTTGGGCGCCGCAGAGGCGGCGCCCAAGGTGCACGAGACGGCTCGAACCTCGAGGGCGGCGCCCAGACGGAAAACCATCTCTGGCCCGAACGTCCCGGGACCGTCCCGGGGTACTTTTCGTCGGGGGACCCCTAGGGGCAGCCCCCCCCCGCGCGCGCGAAGTAGAAATACTGCTGACCAGTTGCCGGAGATCTTCGCACGCCGCTGGCTTCCCCGACTATTTTTGACTATTGTCTGACTATGTTTGTCCTCCCCAGTTACCCCGACTATTGTCTGACTATTTTTGAATACTCCTCCTGTAGAGGGACAGGCCCGAGTTGACATCAGGAGGCCTTCCCCCCCGCGCTCCCGTGCACCCTGGGCGCCGCAGAGGCCCGCCGCGCCCGGCAGCGGCCCACAGAGAGGGCTGCGCGCCCGCTCCGGGGGCTTCCCCGCGGCCGCCGCGCGCGGCGGCAGGCCCCGCGCGGCGGCGCCTCCTCCTCCTCCTCCCCTCTCTCATCCTCCTCCTCTCCCCTCCTCCTCCTCTCCTCCTCCCTCTCCTCCTCTCCGAGCCGCGCAAGAGGGCCCAAAATTACAACTTTTGCGGCCTCCGACCAAAGCGAGTCCAGAGCGATCCTCTCGCAGAGTTCGCGCTCGACTGCTCTGTTTCCTTTTTTTTTTTTTCTTTATGAGGTCGGGCTGTCCCCCACCCCTCTAACCTTCCCAGGCCGATTTTCGAGGGAAGCTGAAAGAGAGCCAAAACATGTTCACAGATGGGCAAACATGGTCGACCAATCGTCCCCAGACTGTTTATGGTTCGACACTTTTTGATTTTCCTCCTGTCGAGGGACAGGCCCGACTGAAGACTGCCCCCAGAGATCCGACGCTCGAAGAAAGGTTGGAGCGCCAGGTGCTTGGCCGTTTCCGTTGGCCCTCCGGGGGCCTCCGCCGGGCCTGAGGGGGGCCGCCAGCAGAACGCTCGGGGGCGCAGCAGCGGCCCGAGGGAAGTGGCACAGCCTGTGGGGTGTTGCAGCTCACGTCCTTCGCGATTTCTGGCGGAAACCTCCTCCTCCTCCCCTCCTCCTCCTCCTCCTCTTCTTCTTCTTCTTCCTCCTCCTCCTCCTCCTTTTCCTCCTCCTCCTCCTTGTGGGGTGTTGAAGCTCACGTCCTTCACGATTTTTCTGGCGGAAGCCATCCGAAAGAGGCTCGAGGGCGGAACGAGCGTCCCGAGAAGCACACCATCCACCCCCGGGCGCGAAGCCAGGCGGAGAGGATATGGGGGGAGCACGAGGCTCCGCGGCGAAGAGCAGCTCGAAGAGCTCTGGGGCGGCCAGACTGTCTGGGTTCGCCTGCTCTTCCCTTCCTGCCCCGGCGCGAATTTGCAGCGCCCGTCCGCCCGTCGAGCCTCCTCGCGAGGCCTCCCAGGAGAGGCTCCCTGGCCAAGCCTCGTGGGCGCACTCGCCCTGCAGCCGAAGCTGCAATGGCCGCGTGCAGCGACGACGAGCCCGCCGTCTTCGGTCTGGGAGGCTCTATAGACGCGGAGAACGTGGCGCTCGACCCCGCTGACCTACGGCCTATCGCGGCGACCACCCCCGCCCCGCAGGGCGGATGAGACGGGGATAGGACGAGGGTAACAATCCGTTCCAGAGCGCCCCAGGACGCTCTCAGAGCGTTCCGGAACGCTCTGAGAGGGCCGGGGCCCCCGAGACATCCCTCCGAGCCGCCAGCTCTCAGAGATTCTAGATTTTTATCTTCACCCGATGTTATCCTCGTCCTGGCTTCGTCTGACTTTCCCCCTCCTCCTCCTCCTCCTTCTCCTCCTCCTCCTCCTCCTCCTCCTCCTTCTCCTCCTCCTCCCTTCCTCCTCCTCCTCCTCCTCTTCCTCCTCCTCCCCCTCCTCTCCTCTCCTCCTCCTCTCCTCCTCCTCCTCTCCTCCTCCATCTCTCTTCTCCGCCTCCTCCTCCCCCTCCTACCCCTTCCTCGTCCCTGGCTTCGTCCCAGCGGACGGCCCCACGACAGCGCCAGCCCCAGACCACGCGTCGTCCGCCCCGCCGCCGACGCCCCCGCGGGGTCTACGCCGCCGCCGCCGCCGCCGCACGCGCACTTCGCCGCCACCGCCAAGCCCCCCCCCGCCGCCGGCCGCACGGCCCGGGACGCCCCCCCCCACCCCCCCCGCGGGGCGCACCCTGCTGGGGGGCCACATGCGAACCCTACCCCTACCCCCCACGATTTCTGAGGGGGAGGGGCGCATTTTCTTCTTCAAGGCAGGCGTGACCCCGCGCAGCGCCTTCCCACGACGGGAACGATGTCATGATCGCTTCGACTTCGTCCTCGTCGTCGTCGTCGTCGTCGCCTCCGCCTCGGCGCGCCTCTGCGCGCTGGCCGGCCAAACGGCTGGCCAGCTGGCGGGCAGCACTCGAGGGCCAGCGCGCCCTTGAGCTTCCCTGCTGCGCAGCGCGCCTGGACACCCCCCTCCCCAGACCCCCCCGAGTCATGCACAACTCGCGACGGGAGGTTTTGGTTCCTCGTTCTGTTCGGCCTCTGGAGGCCCCTGCCCGCCCGCGGGACCGTCAAGAAGCGACTCGGGAGGGAAAGCCGGTCCCGGGGAGCGGGTCGAGACCACAAGGGGGGTCGGCGTCGCGAGGAAATCATGGCATCGGGGGTCTGGCTCTCCTCAGTTCCCGCGCCTCTTGGAGCCCTCTCCCTCGCTGCCCTCCTCGGCGGCCCCGCGACTTCCCGCGGCTTGGGGCCCTCGCTGACGCAGCCACCTCGGGCCCCTCGGCCCCCGCGGCCACTCCCGCGTGACCTTGGCGTCCTCGCGCTCGCCTGTGGCACTGCCGCTGGCTGGCGGTCTGTCGCCCGCGACTCTCGCGGCTGCCCTTCGCAGCACCCCGCGGGGGCAGCCTTCCGCGGGGGGCCGTGCCACCGCGTGCCGCGCCGGCGCCCCGCCACTGCGCCGCTCAAGCCGCAGCTGCCCTCCCTCGGGCCGCCGCTTTCCCCGTTGCCCCTGCCTTCTTGTGAGCCGCGTGGCTGTCCAAGCTGGTCGCGTCGGCGCAGCATAGGGTCGGCGTGCCACGGGTGTTTCTCCCGTGCCTCCGGTTCAGGCCGCAGCTCTGGTCCAGATGTGCAGGGCCGAGCGCACGCGGTGCTTGTCCCCGCGGCGTTCTGACGGACCTGTCCGTCCTCGTCTTGCGTTTTTCTGTTCACTCTCTCTCTTTCTCTTTTTCTCTCTTTATCTTCTCTCTCCTTCTCCCTCTCTGTCTCTCTCTCTCTCTCTCTCCCTCCTCTCCCCTTGTCTCCCTCCCTCCCTGCCCTTCCCCCCCATCGGGCTTCCTTGTACTCCTCATATTCGGCCTGCTCCTCCTGCTTTTTGACGTTGGGCAAACTTGAGGCGGGGCCTGTTGCGTCTGAAGCTCCTCCTCCTCCTCTCCCTCCTCCTGCTCCTCCTCCTCCTCCTCCTTCCCTCTCCCCCTTCTCCTCCTTCTTCTTCGCTTATTATCAGTGAATCGCTTCGCTCATTTCGCCGGCCCATATTGCATCACTGATGCTACATCTTTGTGTGATCGTGGCGAGCGAGACGGAGGAGGATTAGGAGGATGATGAGGAGGAGGCCTCCCGATGGCTAGCGCTTGGGGGCTGGGGAGCCTCTTGGGGGCCTACCACTATTATTTCTACTACTACTACTACTGCTACTACTACTACTACTACTACTACTACTACTACTGCTGCTGCTGCTGCTGCTACTACTACTACTACTACCACTGCAACTACCACCACTACTACTACTACTACTACTACTACTACTACTACTACTACTACGATTACTACTACTACTACTACTACTACTACTACTGCTACTACTCCTACTACTACTACTACTACTACTACTACTACTACGCTACTGCTACTACTACTACTACTACTACTATACTACTAATACTGCTACTGCTACTGCTACTGCTACTGCTACTGCTACTGCTACTGCTACTGCTACTACTACTACTACTACTACTACTACTACTACTACTACTACTACTACTACTACTACCACTACCACTACCACTACCACTACCACTACTACTACTACTACTGCTGCTGCTGCTGCTACTACTCCTACTACTGCCACTACTACTATTACTGCTACCACTACTACTATTACTACGACGACGACTACTACTACGACTACGACTACTTCGACTACGACTACGAGTGCCACCACTAAC
>CAUYUJ010009587.1:20000-22500 GCA_963575745.1 Prorocentrum cordatum | reverse complement strand
CTGGTAGACACGGAGTACAGAACAATAGTACACGAAGGCGGCGTGTGGAACACAATCAGAAACAATTACCCTGGCGACGTGCCCAACCCCTGCGCAATGCGGGGCCTGAGTAGCTTGGGAGACGTTATGCGGAGGTGACGACGTGACATGGGCGCATATATTTTTGCGAGCGGCACTCGTGAGGCTCGCAGCCCCCAAGGATTGCGATGTTTCGCTCAGATATGCATGGTGCCTCGCTCCGCTGAACCCGCCACCAGCCTTCGAACGTTGCGACGGTTTCGCAGATCGCAGCCCCCCAAGGACGGCGAGGCTCCGCTCAGATCTGTGCGGTGCCTCACTCCGCTGGACCCACCAGCAGCCCTCGAACGTGGGGACAATTTCGCAGAACGCAGCCCCCCAGGCACGGCGAGGTCCCGTTCAGATTTGCGCGGTGCCTCACTCCGCAGGACCCACCAGCAGCCTTCGGACGTGGCGACCGTTTTTCAGATCGCAGCCCTTCAGGGACTGCAAGGTCCCGCTCAGGTCTGCGCGGCGCCCCACTCCGCAGGACCCACCAGCAGCCCTCGAAAGTGGCGACAGTTTCGCAGATCGCAGCCCCCCAGGGACGGCAAGGTCCCGCTCAGATTTGCGCGGTGCCCCACCCCGCTGGACCCGCCAGCAGCCTTCGAAAGTGGCTACAGTTCCGAAGATCGCTATTCTGGCACCCCGAGCAGCCCTCGAAAGTTGCGACGGTTTCGCAGATCGCAACCACCCAAGGACGCACGGTGCCTCACCCCGCAGGACCCACCAGCAGCCTTCGAAAGCTGCAACAGTTTCGCAGATCGCAGCCCCCCAGGGACGGCGAGGTCCCGCTCAGATTTGCGCGGTGCCTCACTCCGCAGGACCCGCCAGCAGCCTTCGAAAATGGCGACAGTTTCGCAGATCGCAGCCCCCCCAGGGGCGGCGAGGTCTAGCTCAGATTTGCGCGGTGCCTCACTCCGCAGGACCCACCAGCAGCCTTCGAAAGTGGCGACAGTTTCGCAAATCACAGCCCCCCAGGGACGGCGAGGTCCCGCTCAGATGTGCGCGGCGCCTCACCCCGCAGGACCCACCAGCAGCCCTCGAAAGCGGCTACAGTTTCGCAGATCGCAGACCCCCAGGGACGGCGAGGTCTCGCTCAGATCCGCGCGGTGCCTCACTCCGCAGGACTCACCAGCAGCCCTTCGAACGTGGCGACAGTTTCGCAGATCGCAGCCCCTCAGGGACGGCGGGGTCCCGCTCAGATCTGCGCGGTACTTCACTCCGCAGGACCCACCAGCAGCCCTCGAAAGTGGCGACAGTTTCGCAGATCACAGCCCCCCAGGTACGGCGGGGTCCCGCTCAGATCTGCGCGGTACTTCAATCCGCAGGACCCACCAGCAGCCCTCGAAAGTGGCGACAGTTTCGCAGATCGCAGACCCCCAGGTACGGCGAGGTCTACCTCAGATCTGCGCGGCGCCTCACTCCGCAGGACCCACCAGCAGCCCTTCGAAAGCGGCGACGGTTTCGCAGATCGCAGCCCCCCAGGGACGGCGGGGTCCCGCTCAGATTTGCGCGGTGCCTCACCCCGCAGGACCCGCCAGCAGCCCTCGAAAGTGGCGACAGATTCACAGATCGCAGCCCCCCAGGGGCGGCGAGGACTAGCTCAGATTTGCGCGGCGCCTCACCCCGCAGGACCCACCAGCAGCCCTCGAAAGTGGCGACCGTTTCGCAGATCGCAGCCCCCCAGGGACGGCGAGGACTACCTCAGATCTGCGCGGTGCTTCACTCCGCAGGACCCACCAGCAGCCTTCGAAAGTGGCTACAGTTTCGCAGATCGCAGCCCCCCAGGGACTCGAGGTCTACCTCAGATTTGCGCGGTGCCTCATTCCGCAGGGCCCACCAACAGCATTCGAAAGTGGCGACAGTCTCTCGCATATCGCAGCCTCCCAGGGACGGCGAGGTCTACCTCGGATCTGCGCGTTGCCTCACTCCGCAGGACCCACCAGCAGCCCTCGACAGTGGCGACAGTTTCGCAGATCGCAGCCCCCCAGGGACGGCGAGGTCTACCTCAGATCTGCGCGGTGCTTCACTCGGCAGAACCCACCAGCAGCCCTCGAAAATTGCGACAGCTTCGCAGATCGCAGCCCCCCCAGGTACGGCGAGGTCTACCTCAGATCTGCGCGGCGCCTCACTTCGCAGGACCCACCAGCAGCCTTCGAAAGCGGCAACAGTTTCGCAGATCGCAGCCCCCCAGGGACGGCGAGGTCTACCTCAGATTTGCGCTGTGCCTCACTCCGCAGGACCCACCAGCAGCCCTCGAAAGTGGCGACCGTTTCGCAGATCGCAGCCCCCCCCAGGGACGGCGGGGTCTACCTCGGATCTGCGCGGTGCCTCACTCCGCAGGACCCACCAGCAGCCCTCGAAAATTGCGACAGCTTCGCAGATCGCAGCCCCCCAGGGACGGCGAGGTCTACCTCAGATCTGCGCGGTGCTTCACTCG
>CAUYUJ010009587.1:0-10000 GCA_963575745.1 Prorocentrum cordatum | reverse complement strand
GGGTGGTCTGGTAGGTAGGCGGGGCCTTCTGACTCGTTCGGCCTGGCCAGCTTGATTACGTATTACTCCTACTCCCCCACCCCGTCCCTTGCCTGCCTTCTCCTCCCCCACCCCGTCTCTTGCCTGCCTTCTCCTCCCCCTACCCCTTCTCCTCCCCCACCCCGTCCCTACGTATTACTCCTACTCCCCCACCCCGCGCCTTCACCTTCCCCACCCCGTCCCTTGCCTGCCTCGCTCCCCTACTCCCCTTCCCGTCGCCTCCTGCTTCCCCACGTCCTCCCCAGCATTCTGCCCTCCACTCTCCCTCCTTCCCCTCTTCACCCCCCTTCCTCATTTGTCCTTTTTCATCTGCCTCCCCATCCCCTCCCCCCCCCTCCCCTCCTCCCCTCCTCCCCTCCTCCTCTTCCCTCTTTTCCCCCTCCCCTCCCTCCCCTCCCCTCCCCCCCCCTTCCCTCCCCTCCCTTCTCTCATCTCCCTCCCCTCCCCCCTCCCTCCCGCCTCCTCCCGTTCTTCCTCCTCCCCTTCCCTCCCCCCGCGCCCTTCGTGTCCTCGCCCCTCGCGAGGCCGCCCCCTCCTCGCCAGGCCCCCCCCCTGCCCTCTCATAGCCCCCGCCGCCGTGCGGCGAGGAGCACCCTGCTCCTGGCCGGCGGCGTCGCAGCCGTCGTGGTGCTCCTTTGGGTCGCGCTCTTCGAGTCCGCGCTGTTCGAGCCCGCGCTGGGCCGCTGAGCACGCCCGCGCGCGCGCGCGCCGCGCGGGCGGAGGCGGTCGCAGCCGCCGGCGGCCTCCCGGGCCCGGCGGCGCGCTGGCCTTCCAGGAGAGGGGCAGGGGAGTGCGGAGGTGGAGGGGGAAGCGGGGGGGGGGAAAGGGAGGAGGGGGAGGAGGGGAGGGGGAGGGAGATTGCTCATGGTGCTGGTGCGGTCGGCCCGAGACACGGCTCGGGGAGGGTACCCTGAGGCTCTTCGTGCTGGTTAGGTGTTCTTGTGCATCCTGGGGGAGGGTACCCTCAAATGTTCTTCTGTTTGGCCAGCGGAGGCAGGAGGATCTCATGTTCTTGAAGGATGTTCTGCTGTCCCAGGTCCGGCCGTAGTGGTGATGATGGTGATGGTGGTGGTGGTGATGGTGACGGGTGGTGGTAAATGTGATGGTGACGGTGATGATACCTGTGATGATGAAGATGTGGAAGGGGAGGATGATTGTAGTACTCCCCACATGGCCCCCGCAGTTGCGGAGAGGAGCGAGGGGGCGGGCGGTGGGGTCGTGGGCAGCCTGCGAGGCTCGAAGGCAAGTTTAAAGAAGACCGCCGCAGGCAAACCAGTATGGATGTGTCGCAGGTGGGTCGCAGGCAGGCCGCGGGTGGGCCGTGGGGTGAGTCGCGGGGTGAGTCGCGGGGTGAGTCGCGGTTGGGTCGCGGGTGGGCGGTGGGATGGGTCGCGGGGTAGGTCGCGGGGTAGGTAAGTCGCGGGTGTGTCGCGAAAGGGTCGCAGTGGGTCGCGAAAGGGTCGCGGGCGAGGACGATGACAAGGCAACAACAAAAATCCTCACCACGGAAGCCCGCTTGGGGCACGCACCCAGGGATGGTGTAGGACCGTTCGGCTCCCTCGCTCTGATTGCAAGACCGTTCGGCCCCCTCACTCTGACAATGAACAGTCGTAGACTGCGAGGGGCCTCCACAACTGCGGCGCCGACACTCTCTCTCGTCCGCAGCGCGGGAGACCATGAGGCAGACATGGCCCCAGCCGCCTCCTCCTCCTCCTCCTTCTCCTCCTCCCCCGTCCTCCTCCCCCTCCTCCTCCTCCTCCTCCTCCTCCTCCTCCTCCTCCTCCTCCTCCTCATCATCATCATCATCATCCTCATCCTCCTCCTCCTCCCCTCCCTCCTCCTCCTCCTCTTTCCCCGTCGCCGCTGCGATTCCAGCCTTTGGGGAGCGTGCTCTGCCGCAGGAGAGGGGGACGAGGAGGGCCCCCGTGTTCTCCTCGGTGCCCCCGCCCGGCCCCCGCCGCCCGAGCGCCCGGCGGCGCCGCGGTGCACCCGCTGCCCTCCCCTGGCCGCCTTCGCGCCCGGGCTGGACCCCAGCAGAGGAGGAGGGGGAGGGGGAGGGGGAGGAGGAGGAGGAGGAGGAGGAGGAGGAGGAGGAGGAGGAGGAGGAGGAGGATGAGGAGAGGAGGGAGGAGGAGGAGGAGGAGGAGAGGCAGGAAGGAGGAGGAGGAGGAAGGAGGAGGAGGAGGAGGAGGAGGAGGAGGAGGGGAGAAGGAGGGGGAGGGGGGGGAGGAGGAGGAGGAGAAGGAGGGAGGAGGGGAGGAGGGAGGAGGGAGGAGGGAGGAGGAGGAGGGAGGAGGGAGGAAGGGAGGGGGGGAGGAGGGAGGAAGAAAGAGGAGGAGGAGGAGGAGGAGGAGGAGGAGGAGAGGAGGAGGAGGAGGAGGAGGGGGAGGAGGAGGGGGAGGGGGAGCGGAAGAGGAGAGAGGAGGGCAGGAGGGAGGAGGGAGGAGGGAGAGGGAGGAGGGAGGAGGAGGAGGGCGGAGGGAGGAGCGGAGGAGGTCAGGAGGGAGGAGCACGAGGAGAGGAGGAGGAGGAGGCGGAGAGAGGAGGCAGGAGGACGAGGCGGAGGAGGAGGAGGATGGAGGAGGGAGGAGGAGGAGGAGGAGGAGGAGGAGGAGGAGGAGGAGGAGGGGTGAGGGGAGGGGGAGGGGGGAGGAGGAGGAGAAGGAGGGAGGAGGGCAGGAGGGAGGGGGAGGAGGGAGGAGGGAGGAGGGAGGAGGGAAGGATGGGAGGAGGGAGGAGGGAGGCGGAGGAGGGAGGAGGGAGGAGGGAGGAGAAAGAGGAGGAGGAGGAGGAGGAGGAGGAGGAGGAGGAGGAGGAGGAGGAGGAGGAGGGGGAGGGAGGAGGAGGAGGAGCCTGACCAGGCACGCCCGTCTCTCGTGCCCCATGCAGTCGACCCGCACGGCAAGGACGGGCCACCTGCCCCAGGGGCACCCCTTGCATCCTTGCCCCCTCGGCCCATCCGTAGCGGCAATCACTGGCCAACCTCGTCCAGAGCACGTCAGCGGGGCCCTCCAGGGCCCTTGCATCCTTGCCGCCTATCCTTAGGAGACGGGCTGCCCGTGCCCCGACCCCGTCGGCCTCTGGCGCACGGAGCCCGGCCTGCGCCCTCGGCCGCCCGCGCGTCCACGGCCGTGCTCCCGACCGCGAGCCCGGGAGGGGGCCCGACCTGCCGGCGCCTCCTGGCCCTCGGGGGGTGCGAGTGCACCGAACCGACTTCTGGAGCCATCGGGGCGACGATGCCCGAGTCCACTGCCGACGAGGGCCCGCACGCTCAGCGCGCCCCCCCCCCCGAGGGTCGCGAGAGGCGTCGAGCACACCACCCGCCGTGGCCCATCTGGTTACCTATGACGCAAGCCCCAGACATGACGGCGTCGTGAAAAGATCCGGACGGAAGGTTTTTGGCCATTTTCGGCCTCGATGGGCCCTCGCCGGGCCTCGGGGCCGTCAAGAAACGACTCATGGCGAAAAACTGGCCCCGGGGAAAGGGTCGGGACTTCCAGGGACGCCGTCCTGAAAAAATCAAGACGTCGCATGTCTGGGGCTGCAAGTTGCTGGGGGTGCGAAAATGCATCCACGTGACATACGGTTCGCCTGTGGGCACAGCTTGAACAGCGCCTGGAAGGGCCTGGGCAAGGTGGGCACAATGGTAGAGTCAGCTTCGGTACGCATCTGCGCCACCCAGCCCACGCGTCTCTCGCCAGAGCCGTGAACATCTCGAGCTGGCTCCTCCGGTCAAGCCACGAACAGAAAGAGCCGTCCGATGGAGCGGGCGAGGGCCAAAACACCCCTCGCGCACGCTGCGATGAAGCCCAGTCTGGTAGCAGTCCGCCAGTGGGGTAGATAGCGTGGAGCCAGCACGCTTCGTCCACTGCGTGTCACGCGCCATCGCTGGCGTGTACACAGCATCAGATTGTGAATATGGTGCTGCATTACGGGGGCGTTCGTGAAGGAATGTGCCCAGGAGGCTCCAGACTCTGGAGGACTCCTTAATTGATGAGGGCGGCGGTGATGTCCATGGCCGATTCGCGATTGGAGTTTCACCAGCTTCCAGACCCTGGGTTCCTTCTCTAAGGGTTCCTTGCCCAATGTCCCCACCGTAAGGTGCTGCATATTGCTTGCCTCGTACTAACATGGCCGATGATAGGCTGAATCAGGTTTGTGGCTACCCCGGAGACGCAAAGTGCACACCGGGACAGTTTGGGCTGGCGTGAGTTCGTCGCTGACGCGGTCAATGCTTTTTTTGCAGCGCGTGATTCCAGAGTAAGTATTACTACCTGTGACCGTGAAGCAACAACCTCCAGTTGACGAAGAAGTAATTCGAAGGGAGGGCTGTCAACTCCTTCGCAAACTCCCGCCACGCAAAATCGATGATCTGCCCATGCCTGCAACAAGCTTCTCGATGACTGATCGAACTCCCCGAAACGGCACTTGGTGTCGCTCAGCGCTGCCACATCCGTGCACCATGCCCAGGCAATTGCTACACACATACTTGCCCGCTTGGCTTTGAGCGAAGGGGATGTCCCTTCATTACGCCTGCCCCTCTTGAGCTCCAAAAGTCGCCATTGTGGACTCTATTGGGCCCCTCTTGGGCGCTCTTGGGGCCGTATTAGATCCCGCATGGGCCCTTTCTGGAGCTGTCTTGGGTCTTCTTGGAGTTATCTTGAGGCCACACGGCCACATCTGAAGCGAGACGGACTTCTGGAGTATGTTGGATGCCGTCTTGAGCGATCTTGGGCCATCTTGGAGGCCATCTTGGGTGTTATTGGGCCCTCCTCGAGCCATCTTGGGCCATCTTGGACGCTCCAATCGGTCGCGGCCTTCCCACCCGTCCAGATCCAGGGTGGAGGGAGTAGAGGGAAGAGTCAAGACACCTCTCCCAGACGCAAGATGTTTGGCTCGCTACCACCCGCCCTCCCAAGACATGGGTACTACCCGAGTCTCATCATATTCAGCGGCCGCCTTTGGATGGACAGCTTCTGGGAACCAGTACAGGCCCCAGGTGCGCAACGCTGGGGCGAGGTGCGCCGCGCGTGCCACCAGGGCACCCGCATCTCTGTCAAATGACAGCGCAAAATGACAGCGGGGCGGGGGAGGAGGAGGAGGAGGAGGAGGAGGAGGAAGAGGAGGAGGAAGAGGAGGAAGAGGAGGAGGAGGAGGAGGAGGAGGAGGAGGAGGGAGGAGGAGGAAAGGAGGGGGAGGGGGAGGGGGAGAGGAGGGGGGAGGGGGGGGAAGTAGGCTGAGGAGGAGGAGGAGGAGGAGGAGGAGGAGGGTAGGAGGGGGAGGAGGAGGAGGAGGAGGAGGAGGACGGGGAGGAGGAGGAGGAGGAGAGGAGGAGTGAGGAGGAGGAGGAGGAGGGGAGGAAGGAGGAGGAGGAGGAGGAGGAGGAGGAGGAGGAGGAGGAGGAGGAGGAGGAGGAGGAGGAGGAGGAGGAGGAGGAGGAGGAGAGGAGGAGGAGGAGGAGGAGGAGAGGACGGAGAGGAGGGGAGGAGGAGGGAGGAGGAGGAGGAGGAGAGGAGGAAGGAGGAGGAGGAGGGGAGGGGGGGGGGAGGAGGAGGGGAGGAGGAGGGAGGAGGAGGGGGAGGGGGAGGAGGAGGAGGAGGAGGAGGAGGAGGGGAGGGGGAGGGGGAGGGGGAGGGGGAGGAGGAGAGGAGGAGGAGGAGGAGGAGGAGGAGGAGGAGGAGGAGGAGGAGGAGGAGGAGCCCACGCATGGTCCAACATGCTGCCGCAACCGTGCGCTCCGCACTTGCTTTCGATGGGGGGGGCGGTGGGCCTGTTCACGCGCGGGGCACTGCAGCGCTGCCTCGTGCGGTGTCCTTTGTTTGTTCCCGCGGGGTAGATTTGACGTCCATCACCGAGCGCGTTTCACTGCACGTTGCTCATTTCTAATTATTCGAAAGGTCTTTGATGTTTTTTTGGGGGCCGGGATCCTTCCATGTCTAATTGTTCCAGGCTCTTCCTGGCCACTAGGGGGCCAGGGACCAATAGAAACGAGCAAACTTAAGAATGAGCACGATTAGAAATGAACGACGTGTACTCGCACAGTGTCTACTCGCAAACGTCCGAAAAGCACACGTCTGCTTCAATGCAGTTCCTCGTAGGTCCGCCCCGGCGGATCCAGGCCATTCGCGAGCAGTCGCTTTGCGAGTAGTGGAACGCGCTCGCCTTGTCTAGAGGCGCCCCTCATATCGCCGAATCACAGGTTCGATCTTACATATGCACAGGGGTGTGACCGTCGAGAGGCCTTGGGGGCTGCGGCGCCCCTGTTGATAGACTCCCTCGGCATCTGCGTGCCGTGCATTTTTCGGGCGGCCCCGCCGTCAAGGCAATATCGCTGGCTCCAGTGGCGGCTGGGCTGTCATGCTCGCGGTTAGCGCGGAGAGCCGATGAGCTTTCAACTGCAGACCAGTGATCGCGGGCATGTGCCCGAGCTGTTTGTCTCATTTCCTCCAGAGGCAGACCGTTTGATGTTATGTTTGCCTCGCCTTCTCCTCAGACGTGGAGGTACTCCTACACGGAAGTCCGTCCGGAGCATCTCGTTATTCGTTTCAGTTCTTCAGCTGCTGCTTCTGAGCTTCCACGTGTCCTAGGGTTTCACCTGAAGATGCCAGGTATTCTGGCTCATGCACGTCAGATTGCGATGCAGAGTGATCGGCTTGTTCACATTCGCTCCACTTGAGCAGCCCAGATTCAGCAGAAAACGTATGTGTTGTCGTCTCGGTTCTTATCGCTACACCCCAAGAGGAGCCAAAGCCACATTTCTCATGAGGCGTGCTTCTTCGTTTAGTGCTTACTGCGCCGTTGACGAGTAAAACCGAGTCTAGAAGGCTTCCCTTGGCACCGTGCAATCGGCCTGACTGGCTGGGTGTTTTTTCGCCGGGGCTCGCGCAGCATCCGCAAGCAACAGGAACCCCCGCAAACGTGCGACCACCGTCGTCAGTTCCTTGACGTCCCTGCTCACATTCATTCGGGGGGCATGGCTGGTACGGTGGGAAGTTGGAATTGCTCTCGTCTCGCAGGGCGAGATTTTGGAACGCGCCTCACTTGTGCGTCTGTATTTGTCAGACCCAAGGACCCGCTTAAGGGAAGCCACCCCATTACAACTGTAGCGTACTACGATGCGGAGAGTAGGAACCGGCGCCAGGAACATTGCCTGTATACATGGGATGTGTGACGTCTGACAGTGTGTCATGAGTTAGGCACGGGGCTTGTATAGTGCATGTGCAGTGTAGGAGACGGTGCAGTGTGGGGGGCACACTCGAAAGTGACGTATCACTCCCAATACAGTTGGAACTCACTTTGTGCAGCCGTGGTAGAGGCGACGTGTTTTTCTAAGCGACGGGGCCAGCGGTAGTCTATGTTCCCGCTCATGCATCTCGAGCAGCTGCCGTGGAGTGGAGTGTTAAGTATTGGGCTTAGACAGTGCACAGTGAACTGTATAAGGCGAAGGGGAAAAACACGAGGGTGCGCAAACAGATACGTGTTATGTGATGTCCTTGTGTTCTTTTGGGCAATTGGGCTTGAGGCAAATATTGTACAATGTAGGACGCGCATCCTAGAGTAACGCAAGGACTCGCGCATTCAAGCGAGAGTTGCGCGTTGTGCTGCGAGTGGTTTGTTGGAGATGGGGCTCGCGCAGCGCAGTATATCGTGCAATGAAGCAAACCGCGCCAGATATCAGACATGAGTTCGATTATACACATAGAGGGCGTGCTTTATCATCACGGAGTGGTGTAGAGGAGTCCATGTCCAGATTGCAGCGAAGCATCTCGGCAGTTCGAAAGACGGGTGTGTGACGCAAGGACCAGGTCACGATACCTCACAGAACCTCAACGTCGAACCCTGGTGATAGTATCCTTGGCAGTACAACCTCTCTTATCCTCACCCCCAGGGCCCCTGCACCAGCCGGCTACGCTGTCTTGGCTTAGCCAGACATACGCAACAATTTCAGGAATAGCAGTTAGTTTCGCTTCTTGGGCATCTTGCGTGCAGAAGAGGGCGTCGAGACGGCGGGGGGAGGGGTCTCAGGACAGCCCAAGATGGCCCCCAACACGGCCCAAGATGGTTCCACGATGACCCACGAGGCCCTCAAGACGGCCCAAAGAGCTTACAAGACGGCCCAAGAGGGCTTCCAGAAACACATATATGTGTATGTCTACGTGCAACATACCTGATTAAGATAAATTAGCGCGCCGACATATCGTGCTGTATGTTTGAATTTGTGGTATGCCACATTTGCACATACCTGTTAATGCGTAAGTGGTAGCGTGCAGCTTAATGTATACGTACAGAGACTCTACATGTGTAAATGTATGGATACACATAAATGTCGAATAACATGCATATGTATTGTTTAACGCGTTTCTATATATGGCACATACATGTGTCTATGTATTTAGTGCATGAACCATTTCGCTGTGGACGTGGCAGGCTTCTCCAAAGTGCTCACGCTGTTGACCAGATTGCACGATTTCAGTTTCTCCCGAACTGCCGAGAGCATCGGGTCATGCATGAGAATGCCCGTTCATTTCAACAACCTTTTCAGCACTTCTGTGCGCCAGTTGGATCGGCGTTCACAAGAACTGCGAGGCAGCACTTGATGTGTAGCCGAGCCCATCATGATAGCAATAGTAACGTTCTCGCCTTGTCTGATTTTCGACGCCCCTAGACGGCCCCAGACGCTTCCAAGACGGCCCAAAACGGGCCCCCAGACGACCAGAGAGGGCCCCAAGACGGCTCCAAGACGCTCCAAGGGGCCCCAAACGGACCCGAGACGTCCAAAGAAAAACCCCAAGACGGCCCAAGAGACCCTCCAAGACGGCCCCAAGAGGGCCCCAGGACTGCGGAGAGAAGCTCCCTAAGACGAGCTCCGAAGGCGCCAGACAGCCCAAGACCGCCCGAAGACGGTCCGAGACGCCCCCCAAGAGGTCCTCGTTTTCTTATTCATTGTTTTGCCGATCGGCGCGGGCCCTCGCACCCCCCCCCCGTCCCCCGCGACCGGTTGTTACTGTGGCCCGTTGGGTGTTAGTGTGGCCCGTTGGGTGTTAGTGTGGCCCGCCGCGCGGCGGGATGGGACTTACTGTGGCCCGCGCAGGCCGCTCAATGAAAATTAATATGTAAAGGTATCTCATGTTAGATCTGGAAAGATTCGCAACTCTGAAGGGAATGCACTCCCGCGCAGGCAAAAGTGGCCACAGTAACTCCCATCTGGAACCAACGTGGTAGTAGTGCTGTGTTAGTGGTGTGGTGGTCGCTGTGCTGTGTTAGTGGTGTGGTGTTGGTAGTGTTGTGTTAGTGGTGCGGTGTTGGTAGTGGCGGGTTGTGCTGTATGCTGTGTTAGTGGTGTGGTGCTGGTAGTGGTGTGCTGTGTTAGTGGTGTGGTGTTGGTAGTGTTGTGTTAGTGGTGTGGTGTTGGTAGTGTTGCTGAGTTGTTGTTAGTCGGTAGTAGTGTTGTCGTAGTGGCAGTGGTGCTGTGGTAGTGGTCTTGTGGTAGCGGTGTTGTGGTGTTGTGGTTGTGGTATTGTGGTAGCGGTGTTGTGGTGCTGTGGTAGCAGTGTTGTGGTGTTGTGGTACTGGTATTGTGGTAGTGGTGCTGTAGTGTGGTAGTACTATGGTGCTGTAGTGTTGGTGTCAGGTAATATCATTCGTAGGGAGTACTAATCCTACGGAGTACTAGCCGCAGGGAGTGCTAGCCCCAGGGAATACCAGTCCTAGGAATTACTACCCCTAGGGCGTACTCGTCCAAGGGAGTACTCGTCCTAGGGAGTACTCGCACGACGGAGTACCAGCCCTAGAGAATACTAGTCCTAGGGAGTGCTAGTCCGAGGGGGTGCAAGGAAGTACTGGCGCTAGGGAGTGCTAGCCCTAGGAAGTACTGGCGCTAGGGAGTGCTAGCCCTAGGGCGCTAGGGACGACGAGAAGTAGTAATAGTAGTGGTAGCAGTAGTAGCAGTAGTAGTAGTCGT
>CAUYUJ010009586.1:0-33419 GCA_963575745.1 Prorocentrum cordatum | reverse complement strand
CGGATGGTGGTCCTGCACAAAGCGGCTTCACTAAGGGTGCCCCGCCATCCCTTTCAAAAAACAATGTGCTCACAGGGCGCCAGCGCATTATCCAGATTTTGCTGCAATGTGCACTTCGTATTGTTTTTTGAAAGGTATTGTGGAGGGTGTTGACAGGGAAGGCCCCGCAATGTGCATTTCGTATTGTTTTTTGATAGGAATAGTGGAGGGGGTGCCCGCATGGTTCCGGGTTGGCTGCCGGCCAGGTGGGGGAGGGGGTGTTTAATATCAGGGAACAGTGATCAAGACACCTTCCTTGATAGCAAGCCGTCTAGCTCACTCCCACCCGAGCTTCATGCCTAAGCCACTGCGCGACGATGGGCACGAATGCGCCGCGCGCATGCCCCGCCGGAGCCACGTTGTTCGCATTGCGGCCCGAGGAACCTTCTTTGCGCATCTGCGGCTACTGCGGAGCTGGACGTGCCGAACTCCGCGAGCACCTCGATCGCGCGCGCGCGTGCCGAGGGCCCAGATGTCCTGGAGAGCAACGGCGGAAGGCGGATGGGCGCGGCGACCGAGGAACCAGACTGGGGAAGCAGGCCTGCCGGCGGCGGGCGGACGCACGCAACCCAGGCGAGCGCGCGGCGAAGAGAGGAAGGCCGCCGGCAAGTCAGCTGGCTTCGAGGCGAGCGGCGAGAAAGCGCTCGTCATCGAGGAGCTGTCCCTCGACATCTCGCAGGTCCTCAGGGCGGCGGCCTGCACGACCGAAGCAGGGGCCAACGCAGGCGGCACGCGCGCGGAGAGGAGCCAGGCGGAGGGGGGGGATCTGGGCAGACCGCGCGTCCACGTAGCAGGGAATTCCGTGCTGGAGCTGAGCAGGATGGAGAACCTGCTCCTCGTCGGCCCAGATCATGATAGAGGTCGACTACTCGGACCTGGGGGATTCGTCCGCTACATGGGGGCGAAGAAGCCTACGCGGCGGAAGGGCCAGCAGAAACGGTGGGGGGCCCGCATCATGGTGAACCCGCTTGCGCCAAGCCCGTTCAACAGCGCCTTCGAACAAGAGTTGAACGAACCGAAGCCTGGCGCCGCAGCAGCAGCAGCAGCAGCAGCAGCAGCAGCAGCAGCAGCAGCGTCTCAGCCGCAGGCGGCGGACATCCACAACCAACATCTACAAGTCCATGAAGGCAACGCGGCGCGCGCCCATCGCGGGGGCGCCTCCGCCGAGCGCTTCGGAGCGCCAGCTGCAGGATTGCGCGCGCGCCAGGCAGAGTACATAGCAAACGTAGCAGGCCTTAGAAGACAAGCAGCCCTAGGCAGCATCCGCGCCGCCCAGTTAAGTGGCGGACAGCCGCATTCCAGGCGCAGGGGAGGTGGGGGAGGCGTGGTGTGGAGCTGGGATGAGTGGGGTGAGTGCAGATGATACAGCAGAGGTAAGTCATCTCTCGCCCGAGAGCGGGGGTGATGCACCGCAGTGAGACCAGCCCCCGTGCCCGTATGCGTTTTGCTTTATGTGAAATCTTCCACGGGATCTAGCCCAGGGCTGGAACGGGCCCGAGAGACGTTGTAAGCCAGAGGGTCCCGTCGGCTCCCCACAGAAGAAGCGAATGATCCAGCCAGCAGCCACTGATTCGACGCCAGTCGAGCCAGCGCCTCTTCCCGATAAGAGTAGAGGACATCAGAACGGCCGAGGCATTGGAAACCTCCACCTCTTCCTCCTCCTCCACCACCTCCTCCTCCTCCTTGTCGTTCTCCTCCTCCTCCTCCTCTTCTCCTCCTCCTCCTCCTCCTCTTCCTCCTCCTCCTCCTCCTCCTCCCCCTCCTCTCCTCCTCCTCCTCCTCCTCTCCCCTCCTCCTCCTCCTCCTCCTCCTCTCATTTCCTCACAGCTCGGGGGCTCGCAGCGTTCCCGTCCCCCCCTCCGTGCGCGCGCGGGCCGCGCCAGGGGCCGCGCCGCGGAAGGCCCCCAGCGGCCGCCCGTAGGGGGGGCGGTTGGCCGGCGCCCCGAGGACGCCAGTGGCGGCCCTGCCCCGATGTGCGACGGGCGGCCCGAGGCCGTCGCCCCTGGGCCAGGCGCGCGGCGGGGCGGGCGGGCGGGCGGGTGGGCTGGGGAGGAGAAGACGAGGCACGAGGCGAGGAGGAGGAGGAGGAGGAAGGAGGGAGGAGGAGGAGGAGGAGGAGGGGAGGAGGAGGGGAGGAGGAGGAGGGAGGAGAGGAGGAGGGGGAGGAGGGGGAGGATGGGGAGCGGCCTCGGGGAGAAGAAGAGGAGGATGGAGGAGGAGGGAAGAGGTCGGGGAGGAGGAGGAGGAGGAGGAGGAGGAGGAGGAGGAGGAGGAGGAGGAGGAGGGGAGGAGGGGGAAGAGGAGGAGGAGGCAGGGGGGGACGAGGAGGAGGAGGAGGGGGAGAGAAGGAGGAAGGAGGAGGAGGAGAGGAGGAGGATGAGGAGGAGGAGGAGGAGGAGGAGGAGGAGGAGGAGGACGGGTGGAGGAGGAGGAGGATGATGAGGAGAACGAGGAGGACGAGGAGGAGGAGGAGGAGGAGGAGGAGGAGGAGGAGGACGACGACCAGGCGGGTGAATCGTGCAACCACGGTCGGGAGCACGGGCCAACGTTCGGCCAAGCCCGTGCTTAGGCGAAGCGTGGCATACAAACTGATCAAAAAACCTTCAGCGGCAACCCAGTCTTGAGATGCTTACCAGCCCGCACACGAGAGCCACTGTACTTTCTTGCTGCGGGCTGGGGGGTGCTCAGAAGGTCCTAGACACTGGTCACCACCGCGCCTACAGTTGGCGACCTGCCCCATAAAACACATGATGAGAGCCCCACAGGGTGCAGTCAAGCGCGCCGCGGGTCACCCACACATGGTGCCCATTGGGCGCGACGATAGCTTCATCGATCGGCGCACGGACTCCCGCGGGCCCCTGATTCGCATGGTCGGAACCCTCGCCGCCAAGGTATTCGTCAGAAAATTCTATGTAACACAGTCTGAACAGCCTGAGGGGAGGGGCACTCCTGCAGTGCTTGGTTCCCTTGGGCCTTCAGCCTCTATTGGGCCGTGGGCATACACTCCGACAGCAACAATCTGTTGAGGCTAGCTGGGGTCCTGGCGATAGCCAGACCATCTTTACATTGGAACGGGTGTCCCCTCGCAGCCACACGATTCCAAGTGAGAACCACAGGGGCCATGGGGGCTTGTATATGTACTAAACGCGCGGGCCTATCCCTCAACACATCTCGATGAGCCATCCTGCACGCACACCATGATATGAACTTAGCCTGGAGGAGGAGGAAGAGGAGGAGGTGAAGGAGGAGGAGGAGGAGGAGGTGGAGGAGGAGGTGGAGGAGGGGGAGGGGAGGGGGAGGGGGAGGGGGGGGGGAGGAGGAGGAGGAGGAGGAGGAGGAGGAGGAGGAGGAGGAGAGGAGGAGGCGGAGGCGGAGGCGGAGGCGGAGGAGGAAGAGGAAGAAGAAGAAGAAGAAGAAGAAGAATAAGCATAATAATAATAATAAGAAACATCATAATACTAATAATAATAAGGAGGAGGAGGAGGAGGAAAAGGAGGAAAACGTGGACTGGAAGAGGGGGGGAGGAGCAGGAGGAGGCTCGAGGATCGAGGCACCTCGGGCGCTCGTGGTCTGCCCCTGGGCCAGGCGCGCGGGGGGGCGGGCGGGGGAGAGCTTGGCGTCGCTCGGGCGCGTGCCCCCTCTTTTTCGGCCAGGACTACCGAGGACCCGGCGATCGAAGACATAGATCAGGGGGGCGTGGATGAGCGACGGCTCCCGCTTCCAGGGGGGAAACGCGGATTTCCGCCGCCGCACGAGGCGGCACCGGCTGCATTTCGGGGAGAGGCGCCTCCCCCGATCCATGGATTTGCGACCGCGCGCCGAATCCATGGATCGCAAATCCATGTTTGCGCGCCCCCGAATCGAGGAGCATCCTGGATGCTTTTGCGGAAAAACGCACGAAATCGAAAGACGCACGGAAAATGGACGTCCGTGCGATGGCAAGGGAAGAGGGCGGGGGCCGCGGGTTAGTTCCCTCATCCCTCCTCGTTCCTTCCTCTTCCCGACGAGCTGACGAGCTGAAGGCGAAGGTCCGTCGGATGCCGCCCTCTCCCCTCGGGGCCGGTCGGCGACTCCTGGAGCGTTCGCTCCAGGAGTCGCGGGCTGGTGGGAGATGCATGGGGCAGAGGTGTACAGGACATCGGCGGCGGCAGCCGCGCGAAACAGAAGCTCCTCCTCCTCGTCCTCGTCCTGCTGCCCGTCCCTCCCGCGCAAGGGCGGAGAAGACTCTTGCGCGGACTTCCCACGGACTGTTCCCCAGCCACCGGGGCGCTCCGAGGGCCATGCAAGAGGAGCCACACGGGCCGGGTTCGGCTGGCAGCTCCTTGTGGGCAGGTCTGCAGGACCCTGCCTCGCACTGCCTCTGTTTCGTCACCGCTTTCTTCTCTGCCTCCCCGCTCCCCGCCTCGCCGCTGCGGCCGCCCTTGTCCCCGTGGTCGCCGCCGCAGCCGCCGCCGTCGCAGCTGCCGCCGTCGCCGCTGAGGCGGTCTCCGGGGGTGGGCGCCTCTGGGGGGCTCTCGTCGCCACGCAGCTGGGGCGCGGCTTGGAGGACGGGCCAGAGTGGAGCCCTGGGAGGGCTGCGGGTTTCCGCGTGGGCGTGGCCCTTCGCCCGAGTGACCCTCTGGTGCGGGCCCTCCGCGAGGCCCCTCGATGTCTGAAAGCGCCGGGGCGCAGCACGGAGAATGGGCCGGGATGGACTCCCGGGAGGGCTCCGGGCCCGCGCCCAGATGTTGACCTATTTCTGGTTGACCCAAAAGGGGGTCCAGCGACGGGGGGGAGGTGCACTAGATTTGGTGCAATAGATTTGCAGGGTTGCAATACATTTGGGGCGTGCAGTACATTCCGGGGCGCAAATGTATTGCTGGATTTTCTCGCGCAATCCATTGCTCGCAATACAATGCAATACAATTCTCTGGCGCAGTACATTTGCAATACAATTGCCCGAACTCTATTGCAACACCCTCTTTCAGTTGGACTCCCTTTTGGGTCACCCAAACTACTGCGCGTGAGTTTGACCTCTCGCCCGAGTGGCTTTGTGGCGTGGGCCCCGCGCGGGGCCACCCGATGTCTGAACGCGATGATGCGATACAAGCGACCTGCGCGCTTGAGTTTGGTCCCTCCTCCCTCTGTGTCCCGCCCCTCAAGCAGTGGCGAAGCATCCTGGCTCGCCTATAGGCCCACCAAATAATGTTCTAAGAGCCTTTTGTGGTCTGCACAACATGTTCTTAGAACATTTCTGGCTGGGGCTGTCTTGTTTTAGCACATCGGGTCTATGTTCTAAGAGCATGGTTTTTGTTATTACAGCATTTTGGGGTTCTAAGAACACGTCGTGGTAGGCCGATGGGAATGCTGGGACGGTCGGTCCCTGCGCCCCCCCCAGAAGCCGTGCCGCCGCCGAAGGGTATGGTTACGCTGGGGTGTGGTTTGCGATGGGCACCGTCGGGGCCTGGGGGGCACGACGCTGTCCTCGCCGGGCCTCCCTGTGGCGCGGGAGGGCTCCATCGAGGTCCCCGCGCGCCCCCCAGGGTGCCCCCCAGGAGGAGGAGGAGGAGGAGGAGGAGGAGGAGGAGGAGGAGGAGGAGGAGGAGGAGGAGGGGGAGGAGGAGGAGGGGGAGGAGGAGGAGGAGAGAGGAGGAGGGGGGAGGAGGAGGAGGAGGAGGAGGAGGAGGAGGAGGAGGAGGAGGAGGAGGAGGAGGGTTCCCCAGGGTGCCAGCTGCAAACCACACCCTTTGGGAGTCTCGCCGGCCTGTGCCCCCCCCCCCGAAGCCGTGCCGCCGCCGTCGTGGCGATATATATTCGCCCTCGCCGCGGTCGTCGTCGTTGTCGGCCATCGCCCGCCGTCGGAGAGGCCGGCCGTCGGCTTGGTGGTCGCCTGTGTGTGGTCGCGGTCGTGGTCGTGTGTCGCGGTCGTGATCGTGTGTGGCGGCGGGCGTGTGGTCGCGGTCGTGGTCGTGTGTCGTGTGTCGTGTGTCGTGTGTCGTGGCGGGCGTGGTGTCGTGGTGGGCGTGGTGTCGTGGTCGTGGTCGTGTGGGTCGAAGGATCGCGCCGCATCGCCGGTGCATCGGCGATGCGGCTCGATGTGGAGCCCGATTGCCTTCACGTCGACGTCGCCGATGCATCGCCCACGTCCACGATGCATCGGCGATGCGGCGCGATTCTCCGACCCCATCTACTCTGACGCCATTTGGGAGGCCTCTAGTGGTGGGCGTGGTGGTCGCTTGCGTCGTCTCTCCGGTGGCCGTCGCTGCCGTCGTCCCGCTCCTCGTGTCTTTTTGTGCTGTGCACGCCCGCGAGGGCAGGATCGGTGTGAGTCCGGGCGCGCGAGCACAGGGCTGCCGGAGGTTGCTGGATGTGGTCGTGGCCCAGAATCGGCGGCGAGCGAGGGGGGGAAGTGAGAAAGAGGAGGCCTTCTCAGAAGGCGGCGGGACGTCCCAGAAGCCCTCGCGCCTTCTGAGAGGTCTTCGTGTCTCCGGGGAAGGCTCAGAAGACTTTTCAGAAGACTGGGGGACTTCCGAGCCTTCTGAGAAGGCCCGCCCTTTCTCACTTGTAGCGTCCTTGTCCCGGATAGCGGAGCAGCCCACAGCGCCAGAGTCGCCTCTGGGAGACGCCTGCACGGACGCTTGGAAGGATGTCTGCGGAGCCTGCAAGTTCGAGAAAGAAGCTTCGAAGGAATTTTCCTCTCGGCCGCGCCGCCGACAGGAATCGGCGTCACCAAAACATGCTAATTTAATGTGAACGTCGTCCCCCTCAGGGGCGACGCGCGCACCGAGAAATCTTATAGTATACGCGTCGTGGCGGGTGCTTTCTGGCAACACCGCTCGGGAAACGATATACTACAAGATTGGTATACTATATGTTCGGGTCGGACGCGCGCCTTGAAGGAGGACATCTAGTATTAGTATATCTCTGCGCGTCCCAAGGAAACTTCCTGGGTTGTCGCGCCAGTGGGGAGCCTTCGACGGGTACTGCTGGGGACCCGGTGATAGGTCGGTCGGGCATGTCCCCCTACAAGCGGATTTTGAATGAAAAAATGAAAAATAGTCGAGACACATTCAAAGACAATCAAGCATAGCTCAAAGAAATGTCCCCAGAACATGGTTTGACTATTGCGAAGGCCTGACGGCCGGTGCCGCCGACCCTGAAGAGGACCACGACGTCGGCGACGAAGTGGGCGGAGACGGAGGCCGTGGAAGATGAGGAGGAGGAGGGGGAGGCGAGGAGGAGGGGGAGGAGGAGGAGGAGAAAGAGGAGGAGGAGGAGGAGGAGGAGGAGGATGGTCTGACTGTTTCTCAACATTCCTCCTGTAGAGGGCCAGGACCGGCCCAAGCCTGGTGACGAGGGGGTGCTCCGGAGGCCACCTGCGCCGCCCACGGGGAGAGCGGGTTGGCCACCTTGGGCCGGGGGCGCTCCTGGCCGCGCTCGCAGCGAGCTGGAGCGCGGAGAGCTCGTCGTCGTCGTCGTCGTCGTCGTCGTCGGCGGGTCGTCGTCGTCGTCGTCGTCGTCGTCGTCGTCGTCGTCGTCGTCGTCGTCGTCGTCGTTGTCGTTGTCGGCGTCGGCGTCGGCGTCGGCGTCAGCGTCGGCGTCGGCGTCGGCGTCGAGAGAAAGAGAGAGAAAGAGAACGGAGGTAGGGAGATAGGGAAAGAGGGCAACAACCTGAGGCCTCACAGATGGGGTCAGAGTAGATGGGTTCGGAGGATCGCGCCGCATCGCCGATGCATCGGCGATGCGGCTCGATGCTGATCCCGATGATCTCCACGCCGACGTCGCCGATGCGTCGCCGGCGTCGCCGACGCGTCGCCGGTACATCGGCGATGCGGCGCGTCCTCCAACCGCACATGCTAGGACCCCATCTAGGAGGCCTCGGGAGATGGAGAGAGAGAGACAGAGAGAGAAACGACAAAAAAAGATGCAACAACAAAAACAGGCACCAAGGGGAACTCGGAGAACACGGGGAGAACCAGGGGCACCTCCGAGCAGCGGGCAAAGCAGCCCTGCGAGGCACCAGCCTGGAACCGAGCGGGAGCCCCGTAGAGGCAAGCCTGAAAGTGGGAGACAAAACTGCACCCGGCAGGCAGCACCGCGGGAGAGCACGCGCAGCGCTCCTCCGAGAGAGGGCCCCGCCTCCGGGGCGCGCACCTCGCCGGCCGGCGGAGGCCGGCGGGGGGCGGGGGCGGGAGCGGCCACGGCTCGGCGGGTGCCGCTCGGACGGAAGCCTGGCAGCGCCCAGGAGGGAAAGAAGCACACAGACACAATTCATCGTCGACTCCCCAGAAATAATGGCAAAATATGGGAAGTGGGAGGGAAGATAAAAGCCCTGCAAATACGATGAAAGATGGGGGATATGGTTATTTGCGTCTATTTATTCGTGTGTCCCTGTTCCCCTTCAGTGTTCTCGGCGAGGACCATCGAGGAGCATCTCCTGGATCATCGGGAAGGAGGTATCGAAGAAGAAAGCACGGCATACGCATAAAACTTTTGGCGCTCCGCACGGATTTCTGGGACCTGCGCTGGGCCCCCCTGGCGGCGCCCCCGGCGCCGCCCATGCAGGGGGGTCCAGCTCAGATCCAAGACATCCGCGCAGACCGCCGAACAAAAATGTTTTTGCCGTTTTCTGTTCTTCTAAGAAGCACGCACAGAATCGAAAGATGCATGGGGAAGTGACGGCCGAGCGATGGGGAGGAAGAGGGAAGAGGCGAGACGCCAACAGGTTTGGGTCTGGGGGTTTCAACATCGGAGGTGTAGGCTTAAGTCGGGCCTGTCCCTTTACAGAGGGGAAATGCAAAAATAATCAAAAAATAGTCTCGGGACGATGTGTTGACCGTTTTTGAATCTTTGTTTTTTGCTATTTCTGATGTTTCGTCCAGAGTCCGCCTGTAGGAGAACATGCCCGACCTAAGTGTAGGCCGAGGAGCACAGTGCGACACATAGACGGGCCGAGGCATGAGATCGAGGTCGGCCCGGGGAGGCTGCCCTCTGGTGTTCTGCGTGCTTGTTGGATGGTCTGGGGCATCCCGGGGAAAGCGCCCGAGGATAATCTGTGCTTTTTGGCCCACGGGGGGTCTCATGCTCCTGAGGGGTGTTTCTCTGGGTGCGCGCGTCTTCTGGGAGCTCCGTGCGGATCTCTTGGATCGGTGCTGTGCCGCCCTGCTGGCGGCGCCTCCGGCGTCGCTCCAGGCTCCGCGCGCCGCTGAGGGGGGGGGGGGGGTCGGGCGCCGAGCCAAGAGCTCCGTGCGGGCCTCCGAGAGGGAGTGGTTATGCCGTGCTATGTCTTCGTGCAGTCGGACCGAGGGGCCAGCTCGAGCGAGGCCGGTTCGGGGAGGTACCCTTGGGTTCTTCGTGTGTGTCGGATGTTGTTGTTGCATCCTGGGGAGGGCACCCTCGGATGTTCTGTTTGTGTTGGCCGACTTAGGGGTCTCATGTTCTTGAGGGATGTCATTCTGGCCTAGGCCCGATTTTACATCATATGAGCGACGCACAAAAAACACGAAGTCGTCTGTGCCGACATTGGCCCGTAAGCTGCCCGCGTAGAGTCGCGCGTAAGCGCCCTCGTCTCCAGTGTGGCGTGCCGCGCCAGCGGCCCGCATAAGCCGCCGCGTAAGTTCGCTACGTCGTCTCGCGAAAGACAAGTTTCTGATCGTCGCCCATATGGCGGGGAGAAGTCGATAATTCTCAGGACGTATGTTAGTTAGCCCAATGTGTGGTTGCGCCGTTCAGCCCCAATGGTAGCACGCAGCTTGTGCCAACCCGCATTCCACTGCCTACGTATTGAAAGGCATCGGCGGACAACCACACGTTCGTGACAGGAAACGTTCTGAGGACCATCGAAAAAGATTCGGGAAAGGGCGGGCGTCGTTCCTGGTCCTCCTCCTCCCTGTGCAGCCATTTTGGCTGCAGGAGCGAGGAGGAGGCCTCCTGCACGACCCACGCGCCGGCCCGCACACCGCGCGAGCCATGGGCGGAAAGAAGAGCTACCAGAACTATGGCAAGACGTTCCGTAAGCCGAAGCGCCCCTTCGAGAAGGAGCGCTTGGACTCGGAGATGAAGATCGTCGGCGAGTACGGCCTGAAGAACAAGCGAGAGGTGTGGCGCGTGCAGTACGCCCTGGCCAAGATCCGTACCGCGGCGCGCCACCTGCTCACACTGGACGAGAAGAGCGAGCAGCGCATGTTCCAGGGCGAGGCGCTGCTCCGCCGCATGATCCGCATCGGCCTTCTGATGGAGAGCGAGAAGAAGCTAGATTACGTGCTGGGCCTCACCAGCGCGAAGATCATGGAGCGCCGCCTGCAGACCAAGGTCTTCAAGCTCGGCCTCGCGAAGTCGATCCACCACGCGCGCGTGCTGATCCGCCAGCGTCACATCTCGAGGAGGAAAAATTGCATAAACACGCACTTTCGGAGGTCTGCGCTGATTTCTCGGATCGGAGCTGGAACCCCCTTGGCTTAAGTCGGGCACGTCCCTCTACATGGGGAATGTTCAAACATAGTTAAAAAAAATAATCCGGGGATGATTTTTGTTCTAGTATTTTTGCGTAATTTTGGTGCAGTATTGATTTGTCGTCCAGAATCCGCCTGTAGGGGGACATGCCCGACCTAACCCAGGGCCGCCAGGGAGGCCCAGGCCTGAGCCGAGAGAAATCTGCACGGCCCCCCAGAAGCTTGCATGCTCTTATGCCGCCTTCTGTTCCTCGAGTATCCGCGTCGGCAAGCAGATCTGCAACATCCCGTCCTTCCTGGTGCGCCTCGACAGCGAGAAGCACATCGACTTCGCCCTCACCTCCCCGTTCGGCGGCGGCAGGCCCGGCCGCGTGCGCCGCAAGATGATGCAGAAAAAGGGTGGCGACAAGGACGGCGACGACGAGGAGGACTGAGATGGCGCCGGGGGCTAGGAAGACAGGGCAGCGGCCGCTCGAGATGGCTCCACGCTCCCATCCTTTTTGCTCTCCTCTCGGGGGCTGCCAAGAGGAGGGTGGTGACCACGAGGGGAGGGATATCATGGCCGCGGCCACTGATATCCCCCTGTGCTTCCTGTCCCCTCTCCTTCTCTCAGCACTCAGGGGTGGCCTAACCGACCCCTAGCAAACCACCACCCCCTTCCGTGACGTCCCCCTCGCTGCGCCCCAAGACGTGTGTATGCGGTCCCCCCCTTATCGTCCGCGCCCATGCCTCGAGTAGGGGATCAACTACAGAATGGATTTACCCCCAAATTGACTTTCTCGTCGGATCTACGAAAGCTACGTGGAGTGAGATGATCTACGAGCACTCCACTCTTTCGCCATCATTCGACGAGCAGATCAATGCTGGGGTGAACCGATTCTGCAGTCGATCCCCTGCTCGAGTGCCTCCCTGGTCCTGCTCGGCGCACCTGCATACTGGACGCCCCCTCCTCCTCCTCCTCCTCCTTCTCCTCCTCCTCCTCCTCCCTCGTCCCTCCTCCCTCCTCCCTCCTCCCTCCTCCCTCCTCCCTCCTCCCTCCTCCCTCCTCCCTCCTCCTCCTCCCTCCTCCTCCCTCCTCCCTCCTCCTCCTCCTCCTCCTCCTCCTCCTCCTCCAGCCCTTCTGGCTCCAGCCAATTTGGAGGAGCTTGTCGGCAGCGAACTTCAGAAGGGCGTTGCTGTCGCGAGTCACTTTGGCTCGGCCCGTCTCGGCGCGCGCGCATGGCCCCCGCGCCCTGGCAGAGCCGCCCAGCACCCCACCGCCATGTCAAGTGGAGGTGCGGTTCCTGTGGATGTGCGCGCAACTTGGGCTGGATGTGGCAGTGCAAGCGCTGCAAAGCTCAATGGAACGGCGCCACATGCTCGGAGGTCGACCCGCTGCGCCCCGCGGCTCAAAAAGGTGCTGGCGCTCGTCATCACTACGCTGGTGACCCTCGCGGCGCTCCGCTTCCTCCAGGTCCCGTCGGCGGAGGTGGTGGAGCGGGCTCTGATGGCATCAGCACCAAGGGCCTCAGCGTGGATGACCTGCAGCAGCTGGCCGCCATCGCCACACGCCGAGGGCAATTGGAGCTGGCCAAGCAGTACGACTACGCTCGGGCGAAGCTTCTCCAGCCATCTCGCCAGCAGGAGGCCTCGCTCCACACCCGTGCTGCGCAGACCCAGAGCAAGATTCGCCAGGTGGAGAAGAAGCTCGAAAATGAGATCTCGAAACTGTAGCGCTGGCGTGAGGCGACCGTCATGCGCGAGTCTTCCATCCAGGAGATGGCCGATGAGCTGGATGGCTTTGAGAGGCAGCATTCGGAGCTCGTCGAGCAGATCAGCTTGGAGGTGGCCTCGTCGGTGCCGCCCAAGCAGTCTTCTGGCCCGACCATCAGCCTGCGCGACCTGGCGGAGGGCAAGGAGCTCAGCTTCGAGCTCGTCGATGACCTGTGCGCGAACATGCCAGAGGAGTTCGAGATGTCCGCGGAGGATAAGGAGCAGCTGGAGGCGCGCAAGGCCCAGCTGCGCTCGGGCCTCAAGGACATGGCGAAGCAGCTCTTCGGCAAGGCTTCGTCGCACCTGGAGGCTGCTCGCCGTGAGCATCAGGAGCACCTCAAGAGGCTGTCCAAGAAGAAGAGGAGGACCGCGGAGGGCGACACACCTGGTGGCAGTGAAGGTGCTGGAGAACCTGGCCAAGGAGCTGGCGCTGCAGCGCCAGGTGGCGCTGAGCGGGCAACTTCTGAGGCTGGAGGTGGAGCCCCAGCCGCCTCACCTGGAGGCACTTCGAGCTCGTCGCGGCCTTCGGGAGCCGACCCTGCTCTCCGCGCCAGGCTCTCGAAGGTACTCTCATCTTCTGACTCTTCTTTTCGCTCCCCCGCCCCCAACGGCGGTGGGGGGGGGGTAGTGGCTGCTGAAGGCGAGGGGCCTATCCCCTCGAGCTCCTGCGTCGGCTCCCCGCCTGACCCGTCCCCTGTCTCGCGTGAGTGTAGTTTTTTGTGGGATTGGGGAAGGGTGGGGGTCCAATTTTGATGGAGCCAACTTTAGTTCTAGCTTTTGTCCTCATCTCTCGGGCCCAGGAGTCCCAGGCCCAGGGTCCAGGCCAGACGAAGACACTCTCGGAATGGTAATCGCCACGGCTAACTGCAACAGCTGGGGCTCGCTTCGTGATTGGCTTCCGTCGGCGGAGACCCCCCGCGTCATCTTAGTGCAGGAGCACCATTTGGCTGATCAAGATTCGATTGGTCGTGCTTCGAAGTTTTGTCTCGATCATGGGTGGAAGAGCCTGTGGGGGCCTGCAGTTCGGACGGCTGAAGGAGGCACGTCAGGAGGCGCGGCGATCCTTGCCAGGGCCGTCATGGGGCTCCACCAACCTCTGCAGATCTTTCAAGGCCGTGCTCTGGGTGCTGTTGCTCATCTCCCAGGGGGTGTTCAGTTTGGGCTCGTCTCTGTCTACGGGTTCGACACGGAGGGCCTCGCGGCCAGGCAGTTGGAGCTCTATAAGGCTATAGGCTCCCATGTGGTTCTCGAATGCCTCTCGTACGTCGTTGGGGGCGACTTCAACCTCGAGCCCCCCGAGCTTCGAGATACGGGTTGGAGCTGGCTAGGTGCGAACTTATCTCGACTGGTGCGCCCACATGTTTCGGCGCTCGTCAGTCGGACTGCGATTATTTCTTCGTTTCTGGAGGCTTGGCCAGAGGTGTGAAGCAAGTGCAGCGATGCGGCGATAGTGAGTTCTCGCCGCACTTCGTGGTGGAGCTGGAGTTCTACCCTGCCCTCTGCCGCCTGCAGGCCTTGGGTTTCCGCAAGCCCCTCCCTCTCCCCGTGGGCGCCCCTGCGGGCGTTGCCCCCCCCCCCAGGTGACTTCGGGAGGGCCCGCAGGTTCCTCGAGTGGGGAGAGAAAGCCTTGAGGTCCCAGGATGCCAGCGAGGTCCGGCGTCTTCTGAGCAAGGCCTATCAGATTTGGGCCAACGAGACTGAGGGAGAGCTTTGTCAGAGGCTGGAGGAGGAGCTTCCCTGCCGTGGTTCGAGGGGCAAGGACCCCCAGGTTTGTTGGAAGGCGATCCTTCAGAAAGATGTCAAAGCTAGGCGGTGCCCAGAGCTTCGTGCCATGAGGTGGTTTTGTTCCAGGTTCCGTGCTGCTGCCCAGCTTTTACCCGCGGTCTGGGCTGGTCAAGCCTCGACCTTCACCAGGCGCACCGTTGGCGAGCTGCTGGCGGGCGTGCTCCAGTCCGAGTGGGTCCCTGGTCAGCTGTCCCACCAGGACAACATTTCTCTGTTGCAGGACATCAGGGACTCGCTCAAGGACTGGGATTGTTTTAACCCTCCTCCCCGCGTTGAGCTGGATGCTATTTTGAAAAACTTGGTTTCAGGACGCGCCTCCCCCGCCCCTTGCGTGGGCGAGGGCGGGGGTGGCTCCTCGCATGTTGCCAGGGGCCCTTCTCTTAGCGAAGCGGAGAGGCCTTCTGACCAGCTTGCTGAGAGGCTTGCTAGGCTGGAGGCCCTTCTCGCGCGCCAGAAGGAGGTTCTTGCTGCTTGCACGAAGCGCTGCCAGCGTACGGCTGGTCAGGACTGGCACGCTTGGTTGACGGATAAACTTAGTCAGGGAGCCCGCAATGCCCATTGTGCGGTTAAAGACCCCCTGTGCTGGAAGCCCACTACCACCCTCTCGCCGGAGGGTCAGGTCGTGTCTGATCCCCGACAGTTGCTTGACGCTGAGGTCAAAACGTACTCGGGCCTCTGGCAGGTCCGTGTTTCGCCCCCGAAGCTCAGGTGCAGAATCTCTGAGCCCCTTCCCCCCTGGATGTGGAGTTCTTTCGGAAGCTGGGCAGGAAGTATCCTAAGAAGAGTGCCGTGTCCTACGACGGTTTTCACTTGAGGCATTTTCAGTACCTCAGTGATGCCAGCCTGGAGGTGCCCAGCTTGATCCTCTCGCTCGCTGAGCGCTCGGGCATTCTTCCGACCCAGCTCTCGGCAGTGCTGGAGGCTTCGTTGGCCAAGGAGAAGGGGGGTTTTCGGCCGATCGGCATTTTCCCCTCGGTGTACCGCCTCTGGGGGCGGGCCCGCAGGCCCCTGGCTGAGGCCTGGGAAACGCGTTTCTCCAGAGACTACTGGGCCGCTGGACGGCACAGAGGGGCTATGGATTGTGTGTGGCGCCAAGCCTTTAGGTCGGAAGCTGGAGTCAGACGAGGTGCCTGCTCAACCACAGTTCTGTGGGACATGTATAAGTACTATGAGCTGATCGACCTCGAGGCCTTGGAACTTAGAGGTCGCAGGCATCAGTTTCCTCTGGGAGTCCTGCACATGTGTCTGGCGGCATATAAGTCGGCACGATGCATCTGCCTCTCTGGCATCATCTCTGGCCCTCTGAGGGCCACTCACGGCATTATCGCGGGCTGCAGCATGGCCACTTCCCTCATCCGTGTCCATGCCCTCGACGCCTTCGACACCGTTCCTCGTTCGCTCAGCCTGCGCCGCATCGATCGGGAGTCCTCGGAGTTTTCCTCTTTCGACGCCTACATCGATGACACCAGCATCTCGGCTATCGGTTCCAAGTCCTTCGTTAGAGCTGCCATCCTGAACATGGCCTCCCTGCTGCTGGCGGGTATCAGGCAGATGTTAGGCGGCCGTGTCGCCCTCGACAAGGTTGCCCTAGTGTGCTCCTGTGGTGCCCTGGGCCAGCAGCTGGAGGCTGATCTTGGCCCCTTCGGCGCACTGGACACCTCCGCCATCAACCTTGGCTGCGACGACGCGGCTGGGAAGTGTTTCAGGACGGGCAAGGGGAGGGCGAGGAAGCGTCAGGAGAGGAATATCAAGATGCAGCGCAAGGCTACTCGTTTGAAGCGGTTCCGTTCTCACTTTGGGAGGAAAGCTATCAAGGTGTTCTCTGCTGGCCCGTTGCCTGGATATATTTATGGACGTGAAGCCCAGGGCCTCACGGACGGAGAGGTTCACAGTCTTCGGCGTGTGGCAGCCAGCTCCATCAAGCCAGATGCCGCTCGCAGATCGCCGACGGTGCTGTCGCTCATTGAAGGGGGCCCTGTTTGGCACGGCTCGGTCGCGCCCGTGCTGCGCTACATCAAAGAGGTCTGGCTTCTCAGGACCAGTGCCTTTCCAGGTACCCTGGACTGGGCTACTATTCGGGCTTCCTGGGAAAGCGTTTTCCGCAGTCGTCAGCAACCTGTCACTTGGAGGAGCGTCTCGGGACCGATGAGTGCCATGTTCATGAGTCTCAGGAGGATTGGATGGGATATGAAGAACATGGTAGTTTTCACTGATGATATGGGTCGAGAGCTCTCCTGTGCGCAGCTCTCGCCAGCGCTTTTCAAGGCTCTGCTGCGCCAGGCTGTGCTGCGCCAGCTCGAGAGAGCGGCCTACGGCAAGCTGGTGGACGGCGATCTCTTTTGCGGCGTTGGAGTTCCTCCGCCAGTGCCTGCCCAAGGCCCAGATGAGCCTGCCGCCGTGGAGTTGGCCCCCGATCGGAAGCCCCCCGACCTCGAAGGATCGGATCGCCTGTGTTTCGATGTCGTCGCGGCTGGTCTCCGCTCGAAAAATTCTCGGCTTGGGAAAAAGGCTCCGTTCGTGCCCTCACCTGCATTGCCTTGTGGGCCAACTCCCGTGCACTAAGGTATGGCTACCAAGTGTGCCCTCTGTGCCCGCTGCGTCACACTAAGGTGGATTCTGTCTTTCATAGATTATGGGAGTGCGAAGCATGCATGGGGGAAAGAAAGGAGCTGGTGGATGAGGTGGTCATCTCTTGGGCTAGGGGCGCGCGTGACCAGAACCCTGGGGACCTTGTGAACTTCTTGACGGGTGCCTTCGCGCATCCTGGCGACTATGTACCGCAACCAGTCAGCCAGCAGGACTCGGACGCTGTCAAGATGGAGTTCTTCCAGGAAGGTTTCCAGGATTCTGGCTTGGAATTCCAAGGGCCCGAGAATATTCGCTTTGAAGGCAGTTTGTTCTTGGGCGGCAGTTGTTTTCAGTCTAAGATTCGTGAATTGTCCAGAGTTGGCTGGGCTTTTGTGCTGTTGTCTGATCAGGGCCATCTCTTGGCCAGAGTGCTAGGGCCTGCCTTTTCTCACTTGCCGCAGTCCTCTCAGGCTGGTGAGTTCACGGCACTGGCTGCTGCTGGTGTCAATTTAGATGGGCCAGCGGCTCTTCTCTCGGATTGTGCGTCGGTTATTTCTGTGTGTTCCAGGGCGCCTCGGGACCGCCTGGGGGGGGGGGCATAGGGCCTACGCGGGCTCGGTCCTGGAAGCCTTCGCGGGTGCTGGCCCCCTCCTCCAGGGCCTGGTCAAAGTCGCCGCGCACAAAGCTGTAGATGAAGCAAGAACTTCTGCTCAGGAGGCTTGGCGGAGGACAGGTAACTTTCATGCCGACCTCGCGGCTAAGCGGGGCGCAAGTGTCCATCCCCATGCCAACCCTGTCGTCCTGTCTCGCGTCGAGCGTGAGATCGGGATTGCGAAGGCTGTCATCCTCTTGGCAGCCACGCTCTTGCCGCGCTGGCCGCGGCTCGACTTATCTGGCGTTCAATTCATCAAGCCCCAGGCTCCACCAGCTCAGACGTCGAAGACGCCCCACGAGTGGTGTTGGTCTGGGGAGTTTTGGCATTGCAGCACGTGTCTGAGAGGCAAGCGAGGTCAGGCGCGCCCAGCGCCTGGCCACTGTGTAGTGCCTCCCCGCCTGTGCCCGAGCCTCCTTGAGCAGTTCAACCATCTTTGTGCGTTGTTGGACTGCACGGACGGCTCTTTCCGCTGTATCTGCCGTCGGTGCGGCTCTTACAGCACAGGCGGCCGCGTCAAGAAGCTGGGTGAACCCTGTTCCTGTAAGAAGACAGGGGCAGGACTTACGGCCTGGAACTATGTAATCCAAGGCCGACGCCCACAGCATATCAAGAGGGAGAAGAACGTACAGTTTTTGCCCTCTCCCTGGACTGTGCTGTGAGGAGAGGCGGTCCCCACTCGTTGGGGGTCAAGCAGAGGTCGAGCGTTAAAAAAATCCTCCTCCTCCTCCTCCTCCTCCTCCTCCTCCTCCTCCTCCCCCTCCTCCTCCTCCTCCTCCTCCTCCTCCTCCTCCTCCTCCTCCTCCTCCTCCTCCTCCTCCATCCTCCCCCCCGCCTGGACGGTCCGACGCCCCTCCCAGCCCTCCCGCTCCCTCCCCTCGCCGCCGCGGTGCTGTGCCAGGGCTTCTGCTCCGATGCCGTGCTGCGTCGTGGCGGCCCACGGCGTGGGCCGACGGGAGTTCTCGACACCATGTCCCCGCTCCCCCCGTTCCACCCCCCACCCCCCGCCGCAACCGCTTTTTACTCGAGAGCCGGACGCCATTCCGCCGACCCCGTGAAGAGGCGGGGAGTCCACGGTCGAGGCGTCTTTGGCTTCTCGGGGCACCATCCGGAGGCTCTCGTGGGCGTCTAGGGTCTAGGGAGGTGTTTTCGGGGCGTGGCTGAGCCCCCCCCAGCAGACCGTTGTTTTTCTTATTATTCTTCGTATTATTCTTCTTCTTCTTCTTCTTATTCTTCTTCTTCTTCTTCTTTTTCTTCTTCTTCTCCGCCCAGGCTCGAAGACGCCCCCCGCCCCCCGCCCCTCCCCCCCCTTCGCTCGGTATCGTTTAACCAATCCCCATCCCCATCCCCATCCCCTTCGAGACCCCCACCAAATTAACACCCCAGTTGGGCGTACACCCCTCGAAACCCGAAGGGAACGACCTATATCCCCATCTAGGGGGGTAAATCGTCCAGTGGGGCCCAGGCCACACCGCTGGGGATGGGGATCGGTTAAACGATATTCACACGCGCCGAAGCTGTGGAGGAACGCGCTGGTGCCGAACGAATCGCAGCCTTCCTTCGGTGCCTTCCCTCTACAGCCGGACCGAGGCGTAAGATCGAGGCGGGTTCGGGGAGGGCATCCCTGTGTTCGTCGTACTTGTTGGACGCTCTTGCGCATCCTGGGGAGGGCACCCTCGGATGTTATGTTCGTTTTGGCCGACGGACGGTCTCACGTTCTTGAGGGCTGTTCTGCTGGCTTAGGTCCGACGGTACCCCTCGTCTCCGCGCCTCTCGTTCTCTCTCCCGCAGGCTGCTCCCGCCGAGAGGGGAACGATGCTGGGAGGAGGGGAGGGAGAAGGAGGGGGTGGAGGAGAGAGACTCCACCTCCTCCCCTCCCCCCTCATCCTTCCCCTCCTCCTCCTACAGAGTCGGCTTGGGTCAATCCTCGGGAGATCCTCCTGTTGGAGGAGGAGGCGGAGTAGGAGACCGAAGAGCAGGGCGACGAGGGGGGGAGGAGGAGGAGGAGGAGGAGGAGGAGGAGGAGGAGGAGGAGGAGGAGGAGGAGGAGGAGGATGAGGAGGAGGGGGGGAGGAGGAGGAGGAGGAGGAGGAGGAGGAGGAGGAGGAGGAGGAGGAGGAGGAGGAGGAGGAGGAGGAGGATATCCAACATGCATCAGCGATGCTGCAGGACACCCCTCCGTTCAAATTCCCCTCCTCACACGTCGCGACAAGCCTTCCTCTTCACTACAAGAAGCGCTCCCTTTGAAAGACCAGCACAGTTGGGCCTGCCATTTTGGGGAGGGCCTCGCTCTGAACAGGAACTGCTCTGCATCCTTCTTGCGCGTAAGCAGGAAAGCGACAAACTACGACCATACTGTGACGAGGTGCCCAGCGAGATCCCCCTTTCGAAGCATGGCCGCCCCTCCGCAATTGTTGCACAAGCTTACGGGTTGATTCGGAGGGATTACCACGCGATACCTCCATGTTGAGAACGAGCCGCCCCGGATCAGTGCAGTGATCCACGTGTCCAAACCTCGGACCGCCAGCGTGAGCGAGGTCTCGAGCGAAGGCCACAACTTTGCAGACAACTTTGCAGTAGTCCGGTCCCGCATGTACTCTTGGCACGCGAGGCGGTGCGCGGCGTTGGGGCGCGAGTCGTTTCTGAACATGGCGTGTGCTCCATCGGTGTAACTGTTGGAAGCTGGCAAGGCGGATGTGCGCGGCGCTGAAGCGAGGGCCACATGTTGATGAAGAGAAGCCGCGCGCCACCCTTGAGGCGGCTGAAATGCGCGGCGCTGAGGCCAGGGTCGCATTTTGAACATGGCCTGTGCTCCGTCAGTCTAGCTGCAGCAAGATACTAGGACGGAGGTACGCGACGCTATGGCGAGAGCCATTTTTTGAAAAGGAGCCGCGCTCCATCCCTGAAGCTTTCGCGAATTGTGGTTGGACGGCGGCACGCGGCGCTGAGGCGAGAGCCACATGTTGATAAGGAGCCGCGCTCCTCCCGTGAAGTTGCTGCTATCTGTGAAGATGAACATGCGGGGCATTGAGGCGAGAGTCGCATTTTGAAAATGACCTGTTCTCCGTCAGTCTAGCTGTTGCACGATATTTGGACGGAGGTGCGCGGCGCAAAGGCGAGAGCCATATTTTGAACAGATTTCCTCTCCTTCCTTGAAGCTGTTGCTGACTGTTAAGACGAGCATGCGCGGCATTGATTCGAGAGCCGCGTGCACCATCTGACCTGTTCTTCATCAGTGTAGCTGTTGGGTATGATGACAGCAGCGCCGAGTGTATGCGAGAGTCGCATTTTGAAATTGAACCGCGCTTCATCCTTGAAGTTGTTGCAAGCTTCAACGAACATGCGCGGCGCTGAGGCGAGAGTCGCATTTTGATCATGAACCGTGCCCCACCAGTGTAACTGATGGTAGGTATTAGGACGGAGGTGCACGGCGCTAAGGCGAGAGCCACATTTTGAAAAGGAGCCGCGCTCCTTGAAGCTGTTGCAAACGTTTGAAGACAATCATGCGCGGCATTGGGGCGATAATCACATTTTTATGCACATTGTGCTGCATCAGTGCAGCTGCAGGAACATATCAGGACGGCGGCACGCGGCGCTAAGGCGAGAGCCACATGTTGAAAAGGAGCCGCGCTCCTCCCGTGAAGCTGTTGCAAACGTTGAGGACGAATATGCGCGGCGCTGAGGCGAGAGTCGCATTTTGAACACGACCTGTTCTCCGTCAGTCTAGCTGTTGCAAGATAGTTGGACGGAGGTGCGCGGCGCAAAGGCGAGAGCCACATTTTGAAAAGGAGCCGCACTCCTTCCGTGAAGCTGCTGCTAGTTGTGAAGACGAGCATTCGCGGCATTGAGGCGAGAGTCGCGTGTAACAGCTGACCTGTTCTCAATCTCTGTAGCTGTTGGATATGATGACAGAGCTGCGCCGAGCTTATGCGATAATCGCATTTTGAAATTGAGCCGCGCTTCATCCTTGAAGTTGTTGCAAGCTTTGACGAACATGCGCGGCGCTGAGGCGAGAGTCGCATTTTGATCATGGCATGTGCCCCACCAGTGTAACTGATGGTAGGTATTAGGACGGAGGCGCACGGCGCTAAGGCGAGAGCCACATCGCTCCGTCCTTGAAGTTGTTGTAAATGTTGAAGACGAGTATGCGCGGCGCTACGGCGAGAGCCGCATTTTGAAAAGCATCCGCGCTCCATTCTTACAGTTGTTGCTGTAAATTTGGCGAATTGGGCGGCACTGGGGCGAGATCCACATGTTGAGACCAACCACCCCTCCATCCTTGAAGCTGGCGCAAACGTCAAGATTCAGAAGCATGATAGGTCAAGAAGCTTCAGGCGAAACACCCGGCCCACCCTACTCACACGCCTGGGGGTGCGACAGGGAGGAGTTCCTGATCTCAGAAGGAGCTGAGATGAAGGAGGAGGACGACGAGGAGGAGGAAGAAGAGGAGGAGGAGGAGGAGGAGGAGGGACGAGAGAGGGACGGGAGAGGGACGGAGGAGGGGGAGGGAGGGAGGAGGAGCACGCGGAGGAGGGGGCTGTTCCCCCCCCCCGCGCCTGCCGAGCCTTCCCCCCCCCCCCCCGCGCGCGGGAGGTGCACGACGCGTGGGGGCCCCTGCCGCTCGGCGACGCCAGCGCACGGGACGTCGTGGCGGTGCTGCGGCCGCCCGCGCCGGCGGGGAGCGCGGCGCCGGGCTGGGGGGGGGGGCCTTTCATCCGGCTGAAGAGCCCCTGGAGGGCGACAGCTACCTTCAGAGCCCCGAATCATCAGGGGTAACTCGGGTCAGGGATAACTCGGGTTCGTTTTTCGGGAACCCAAACCCGAGTTACCCCGGACCCGAGTTACCCCGGATAACTCGGGCGTCCAGAGCCCCGAATCATCAGGGATAACTCGGGTCAGGGCTAACTCGGGTTCTTTTTCGGGAACCCAAACCCGAGTTACCCCGGACCCGAGTTACCCCGGATAACTCGGGCGTCCAATACCCTGCGCTTGCACACAAAAAAACAAATAGCATCCGAGCAGGCTTGATTAGTCCTTTCGATCGGGGGATCGGAGGGGCGGGGGGGGGAGGGCGGAGCAGCGCGGGGGGAGGGGAGTGAGGGGAGGGGGAGGGGGAGGGCGGAGCAGCGAGGGGGGAGGGGGAGGGGGGGGGACGGGGAGGGGGAGGGCGGAGCAGCGCGGGGGGGGGGAGGGAGGACGGGGGAGGAGGACAGGGAACGAGGGAGGGGGGAGGGAGGGGGGACGGGGAGGAGGTGGGGAGAGCAGCGCGGGAGGAGGGACGGGGACGGTGATGAGGAGGGGAATAGTAGGGGGGCGCGCAGTGACGTACACACGAAAACTCGGAAGTCCGCGCTGATTTCATGGATCGGCGCTTGACCCCACTTTCTGGCGCGCGGAGCGCCAGGGGCTGCGCTGGAGGCGCCTCCAGGGAGCTCCAGCGCCGATCCAAGAAATCTGCGTGGACCTCCGAGTTTTTATGTTCATGCCAATGTTTGTTCCCCTATGGACGGGGAGGAGGAAGGGATCTGAGATGGAGGAGTGGGGGAAGGAAGGAGTCGGGGAGTGGAGGAGGGAGGACTGGATCGTCTCGCCTCGTCACAAAACAAATCACGACGCAAGTTGTCAGAACAGGAAAAAACAAATAATCACAAAGGGTTTTATTGGTTTTACGCCGGAAGGGGGCGTCGTTGAGAGGGTGCCTGGCACGGATGCGGGGATCGGGGTGGCGTCGGTGTTTGGAGCTGGCGGTTTGCGTGGCAAGCGCGTTTAGCTGGTCGCATTTGTTCGGAACGCGTGACGGGTGGAAAGGCTGCTCACCAGCAACTGGCAGTCCTCTGCCCGCGGGCCAGGACAAACGTCGCGGGCTCGCAACGGGGCGTCCTGTCTTGTCCTGTTCTCCCCCAGACCCCCCCGGAAGTATAGAGTGACTGTTTTGCGCGCGGGGGTTTCCGGACGCCTCCATGGACCCTTTGGGCGTCGTTCGGATGTGAGTTGTTCTTGTGGTTGTTGTTGTTGCTGGTGTTGGTGGTGTGTTGTTGTTGTTGTTGTTGGTGCTGTTGTTGTTGGTGTTGTTGTTGATGTTGTTGTTGTTGTTGGTGTTGTTGGTGTTGTTGTTGTTGTTGTTGTTGTTTAGATTGTTGGTGTATTAGTTGTTGTTGTTGGTGGTGTTGCTGTTGCTGTTGTTGGTGTTGTTGTTGCTGCTGCTGCTGTTGTTGTTGCTGCTGTTGTTGTTGTTGTTGGCGTTGTTCTTGTTATTGATGTTGTTGTTGGTGTTGTGGTTGTTGGTGTTGTTGTTGATGTTGTTGTTGTTTTTGTTAGTGGTGTTGTTGTCGTTGGTGGTGTTGGTGTTGTTGTTGTTGTGGTTGTTGTTGTTGTTGTTGCTGCTGTTGTTGTTGTTGTTGTTGGTGTTGTTGTTGTTGTTGTTGGTGTTGTTGTTGTTGTTGCTGTTGTTGTTGTTGTTGAACATTATTACTTCTAAAGAATAATTATTGTTGGGGCCCCTGGTGCATGGCCCCCCCGCCGCGCCTAGGCCGCAGCCATGTTTTCATCATTTTCGTGAGGAAGTCTCAGGCAAAACGGGTTGGTCCGGATCCGGTTGTGTTGTTACGATCGGTTTTCCCTTGCAAAAAATAAGGCAAAGTGGACATTTCTTGTTCTAACATAACCAAACTTCAAGAATCCCTTGCAAAAAATAAGGTAAAGTGGACATTCGCGCGCGCAAGACGAAATCCTTCCAAAACCTTAGTGTTCGTAGCGATTTTAACATAAAAACATCAAAAAACCAATGGTTTTTCAAAAAAATGTCAAAATTTCATCCCGCGCGCTCTTGCGGATTCGTAGGAAACCAACACTTTTTAAACATTTCTGTCAAACGGGCTTTTGCGAGCAACTTTTTCGAACTTCTGCGACAACGGTTGCGCACCTGCCAGGGCCATCATCCCTGTCAAATAATACCATGCGGGACACATTCGTTTTTTCTTCGCGCGCGCACGCCGTCGTCGTCGGCCGCGGGGCCCTGAATAGTAGCCACGGTCGTCCGCATGCCACGAAGTGAAGTGTCCGAACGTCATAGGGCGGGAAGCTGGGTGTGGGTGGTGGCGAAGAGTCGTTTGGAAATTTGGTAGAGCTTGAACCGGCCCCCCCACAAAGTGGGGGTATTGCCCGCCTCCTATGAAAACCCTGGCACTGGTGAGAACGGTGTGTCCCCACGTGCTAGTAATTGTTGTTGTTGTTGTTGTTGTTGTTGTTGTTGTTGTTGTTGTTGCTGCTGCTGTTGTTGTTGTTGTTGTTGTTGTTCGCGCGTGTTTTCGTTAAGTTATCGCTTCTTCCACTCGGGCCTACGCAGGCCGCCCCGTGGAGCAGCGAGGAATTCGGCTGCGAATGAGTCCACCAAAGACGCGCCAAAACTGCGTGTGCCGCCATCCCTCCCCTCCGCACCCTCCCGATTTTCTCCTTCTTCGCGCCCCCTTGTCATGTTGCTTTCTTCCTCCCGCCTCGCCCAGCCCAAACGTGCTTTCCATGTGGGGAACGAGTCAGGATGGGTCGGAGGTCTCGGACGTTTTTGTTTGGCTCACCCAGATTTCCCTGAGACGCTGGAGGGCTACAGCGGCCCTAGAGAGCACGAGGTGACTCGAACAACTCCTCCTCCTCCTCTTCTTCCTCGTCCTCCTCTTCCTCCTCGTCGTCCTGATCTTCCTCTTCCCTTATCCTCCGCCCCCTCTTCACTTCGATCCCTTGTGCTCCTCACCCCATCCGCCCTCCTGTTTCGCCCCTTCATTCCCCGGGCCGCCCTGGCTGCGGCCGCGCAGGTGCGCAACACGTTCCTCGAGGCTCCTGGGCGCCCCCGTCCCTGCCTCCGCCCTCCCCTCCGTCCCCCCCCCCCTCGTGCCGTTTTTTTCCTTGCGCCCCTCGTCCCGTTCTCTTCCCTCGTGTGCCTTCTGGGTGAAGGCGATGCGTGCGCAGGCGCCGACCCGGCGTCTCGCATTGCGAGTCGCATGGCGGCGCGCCTCCTTGATCGACGGGCGACTGCCCGTTCCCTGCGTGCGGGTCGGTCCCTTCGGTTCGCCTCAGGGCCTGCCTTGTCGGGACCTCCCCCTCGTCGCGACCATCCTTCTCTGTTTTCTGTCTTGCTGCTCTGGGTCGACCCGCAGTATGGAGTAGGCGCGCGTTCCTTACATCAATCGTCCCTCCTTCGAAGAAGTCCGAGCAGGCTTGACAACCTCTTTTTTCACCTTCCCTGTCGCACCACCAGGCGTGTCAGCAGGCCAGCCCAGGCGTTTCGCTTCAGACTTCTCTACGACTTCTCATCTTGGAGTCGAACAACAAGCAATACGTGCCCGGAGGGAGAGCCCGTGGTTTTCAAATTGTGGTTCTCGCCCCAGCACCTCGCGCATCCGTTTTCATCAAAGTTCCCGGCAGCTGCTAGGATGGAGGGCCGGTGGTTTCTTACATGTGGCCTTTGCTATAGCGCCGCGCAGGCTCGTTGAAAATTTGCAACTCCTATAGATAAGGATGGAGGCCAGTACGTTTTCAAGATGCGGGTGGACGACAGCCTACGGACCCGGCGTGCCTGCGGACCGGGCCGTATAAGCGGACCCGGCGCGCATGCAGACCCAACGCGTTCGCGGACCCGTCGCTCAGAGACCCGAGTCATCAGGGCTGGGGTCGGTCAGGGGTAACTTTAAATCGGGCGTGTCCAAAATAGAAAAACAACAATAAAAAAATAGGAAAATTCAAACATAGAACGTGTCGTTACAGGAGGAACATTCAAAAATAGAAAAACAGAAAAGACAAACAAAAACTCAGGGGACATGTTTTTCGATCATGTTTGTATATTTTGTATATCTTGGACTATCTTTAATTTTTCGCCAAAAATCCGCCTCGTAGGAGGACATGCCCGACCCAAGACTGCAGATTCGCACCTCGGGGGCCCAAACCGGAGTTATTGCCCCGGACCGCAGTCATCCCGGATAACTCGGGCGTCCAACCTTGCCGAGTCATCAGGGCTGGGGGCAGTCAGGAGTAACTACGTACTCGCGCCTCGGAGGCCCAAACCAGAATTACCCTGGACCGCAGTTTTCCCGGGCGATTCGGGCGTCCAAGTCGCGCATGCGGCGGACTGCGCGCACCCGGGCCCCGCCCTCAGGCAATTGAGAGACTCTGGCAAGAAGCCTGTGCTAGTGCCTCTAGCCAATCGTCTGCACGACTGCGCTTGAAGGTACACCATGTCTTGTACTGTCTACCAGCAAGTGTGGGCCCAGGCGTACGAAGCTTGGTGAAGCCCCGTTCGAGCGCCGTGTCGTCGCCCGTCCCAAAGCGTCTGCGCCATGCTTGCAGGGCCGTAAGCACGCGTGTGGGGGCGTGCGTGCGCGGCCCCACGCACGCATGTCGGGTGCGCGTGCTTCCTGGGCCGCAGGCCTGGCGTTCGAGCGGGCTGGCGCACGGCATGGCAGGGGCGTCGAACGGGACCTCAGCTTGCCAACGGGTGCCACACGGAGATTTCTTTGCCCGACAGATTTCCCGGGAGCCTCGCAGGTAGCCGCTTCCCACCTTGGTCTTGATTATCTCCGACCAAGACGGAGTTGGTCGGAGGAGAGGGGCGGCGATGCCGACCTTCATTATCGCGGGGGACAGTTACGAATCGAGGTTGGTACTTTTTGTATTTTGAGTTGCAACATCATCACGACCGTGTGGCAGGGCTATGGGATTCTCGCCATTTCAGCTTTCCCAAGTCACGAGCGCGTGGCAGGGATATACATGTTGTATGTATGTGTGTATGTATGTATGTGTGTATGTATGTATGTATGTATGTATGCATGCATGCATGCATGCATGCATGTATGTATGTATGTATGTATGTATGTACGTATGTGTGTGTATGTATGTATGTATGCATGTAGGTATCGATGTATGTATATGCATATATATATATATATGTATGTATATATGTGTGTATGTATACATGCATGTAGTATGCATGCAGTCATGCATGTATGTGTGGATGTATGTGTGTATGTATGTATGTATGTATATATGTATGTATGTATGTATGTATTTATGTATGTACGTATGTGTGCATACATGCATGCATGGATGTGTGTATGTGTGTATACATGCATGCATGGATGTGTGTATGCATGCATGCATGCATGCATGCATGCATGCATGCATGCATGCATGCATGCATATATGTATGTAGGTAGGTAGGTAGGTATGCCTGGCTGTCTGTCTGCCTGTCTGTCTGTCTGTCTGTATGTACGTACGTACGTACGTATGTATGTATGTATGTATGTATGTATGCATGTACGTGTGTATGCATGTGTGTATGTATGTATGTATGTATGTATGTATGCATGTGTAGTTATGTACGTATGTGTGCATGCATGCATGCATGTATGTATGTATGTATGTACGTATGTATGTCTGTATGTATGTATGTAGGCACGTATGCATGTACGTATGTATGTTTGTAGGTATGTACGTATGTGTGTATGTATGCATGCATGCATGCATGGATGTGTGTATGTGTGTATGTGTGTATGTATGTACCTATGTATGTGTGTATATATGTATGTATGTATGTATGTATGTATGTATGTATGTATGTATGTATGTATGTATGTATGTATGTATGTATGTATGTATGTATGAGAGATTATCACCCGTCCAATGTTTCCAAGTTGCGAACGTGTTGCAGGGCTATGGTCTAGTCTCTACTCTCATGGCTACTCCCGCTAGGTCAAGTTGGCCGCTCTTGGCGCAGAGGGCGAACTGAAGAGAAGGGTGGAAGTGGAGGGTTTCCCCGAAGGGCTTAGGCGACCCGCCCTCCTCCTCCTCCTCCTCCTCCACCTCCTCATCCCCCTCCGCCACCTCCTCCTCCTCGGGTCGCCCACGGCCCCGGGGGAAACTGTGCAGGTGGAAGTGCTCAGATTTGGAAATTCTTGGTTATGGCCGAATGGGCGCTTGCTGTACATGAACCACTGGGGGCATCAGGCTTGTCAGCGTCGCCACTCCTTCGACCCCCCCGCCGAAACCGTCCCCCAACCAGCCCCGACCGCCCCAGATCATAGGTCAGAACCGTGCTGAGGCCGCTGTGAAGTTACATGGATTGTGGCACTGGGAAGAGTGTCACAGGTTGAAGCAAACGAGGCGGGGAACACGTGTAGGGAGCTCGGGCGGAATTCGCGGGAAGCTGAGTGGCAGTAGTAGTCCGTGCTATTCGTCAGGCCACAGGGATGGGAGGGGGTGTTGAAGGCCTTACCCCCTGCCGAGGGCCAACATTGCCAGTGTAGTATCGTGCAGGACTTGCTCACATTGGATTGTGGTGGTCATCAGGTTTGGCAAAGGCGTGCGAAGGAGAAACTCAACTTAAAAAAGGCAACCTAGTCAGCCTGGGGCAGATGGGGGATATGCTGCAACTGTCTGCTGATTGGGCAATCGTGGTTGCAACCATACTCTAACAGGAGCCGCGCGATGTATCACGAACGGGTACATTGTGAAAGGAGAATGTGGTGCGAGGATTGTTGATGCGCACGAGTGAACTTGCTGAGAGATGTGAGGGGATAGGGACATCGAGCTGGGCGGAGCACCTGGCATGGGGAACGATCCCAAATGTTGTGTAAGTACGCGGAGCCACATGGACTTGGTGGCATGTGCGTGTGGAAAGGAGCACCTTGGTTTCAGCGGACCCTGAACTCTACTGTGCAAACGCATGTGCGTATATCAAGCTGTGAACACAGGCGGCTCCTAAGCAACCCCCACCCACCACGAACCAGTAACGTACAACCCCATCCAAGTGTTCGACAGTGGTGCTGGTCATAAGTAGTTGCAAAGTTGGTCGAACAAAACAGTTCATTTGATCAACTAGGGTTGAAGCGTGCGATGGGGAAGAGAAAAGACAGGAGTAAAGTCGCAACGTCCCATTTGGGGGGCGCAAAGCGTTATCTATGAGGCTTAGGCCTCGTCTGGGTACGTGGTTCTATGAGTGTCCTCTTCCTCCTGCTCCTCCTCTTCGTCCTCTTTTTTTTTCCTCTTCCTCCTTCCCCCCTCCTCCTCTCCTGCTGTGGGACGTGCCTGCGGTGGTGAGCGGCTCGTGGTAAGCGCGGCCGCACCCTCTCCTTGCCCGTTTCTCTTTATTTTTTGACCTGCCTCGTCGGAGGCATGCCACCGTCCTCGCCCTCGTCCTCCAGCAGAGTCGGGCCCTGTCTAAGCCTTGTGATTACCAGATCCCCGCTCATCGAGGCGTGTACCTTGATCGGCTTGAGCAGGGGAACTGGCCTAAGCTTCTTAGCAATGCTGAGCAGCTAAGCCGCCTTTGGTGTGTTTCTACCCTACGTCGAGTGGCTCGATCCTCGATACTCTAGAGGGACAAACGATGACGTAAAAATACACATTGGAGGTCCGCGCGGATTTCTCGGATCGGCGCTGGATCCCCCTCCCCTGCGCGCGGAGCGCGCCAGGGGCGGCGCCGGAGGCGCCGCCAGGGGGCCCCAGCGCCGATCCGAGAAGTCCGCGCAGACCTCCGAGTTTTTATGTGCACGTCATTGTTCGTTCCCCTGTCCTCCCCCCTCCATGAACCCTCCTACTTTGGGGCGTCGCCACGCCGGGCTATATCATGCTACGCGCTACTCTTCAACACCATGCTACGCCATGGGATGCTATGCCCTGCTATGACATCCGACTGTTGCGAATCGAGAGGAGATCCGCGCCATGGCAGGGGATGGGAGGGATGGGGTAGGACGTCAGCTATGACACCAGCGCGCCCAGCTTGCCCCTCCCCCCTCCCCCCCTCCCCCCTCTCTCCTCTCCCTCTCTCCCTCCCTCCCTACCCCCCCCCTCCCCCCCCCCTTCCCCCTCTCCTCCCTCCTCTCTCCTCCTCCTCCCCTCCCTCCCCCCTCCCCCCCTCCCCGCAGGCCGTGGCCTGCACGACGCCCCGCTCGGCCGACCGGTGGCTGCGCGCCGAGCGGCGGCCCCAGCAGGGCGCCCATGGCGCCTGGGGCAGCGCGCGCGCGCGGCGGAGGTCTCGCCCCCGCCTCCCTGGGGAGGGGGGCCCAGACCTCGGCATCGCTCGGGCGTGCGCATTTTTCCCGCGGCGAGAACCGGCGAGGACCATCCTGGACCATCGCGCAAAAGATACACACGACACCGACAAAACACGCGGGAGATGGACGTCCGAGCGACGGCAAGAGACACGTTCGCGGCGCGCAGACATCGCGACGGGAGGTCGCTGACAGTCTCATCGAGAACTAGGGGAACGAGCAGTGACATAAACATACACACTCGGAGGTCCGCGCGGATTTCTCGGATCGGCGCTGGGGCCCCATGGCGGCGCGGCGCCTCTGGCGCCGCCCCTGGCGCGCTCCGCGCCCCAGGGAGGGGAGTCCAGCGCGGATCCAAGAAATCCGCGCGGACCTCCGAGTTCAATTATATTCAAGGGAGGAAAAGCCACCCAGACCGGACAACTGGCTTTCATTAAGCGGCCCTGGGCGTTTACTAAACAGCCCTGCCCTGTTTGATTCCTTCTTTGGGTGCGTTTACTAAACGGCTTCGCGTGTCGGGGCGCTCATTATCGGGGTGGATTTGTTGCCCTCTATAATATGTTTATGCCATTTCTCGGCTCCCTAGAAACGCACAGTGGGGAGGCGGTTGCCATTGTCCGTAGCCGGGGGACCTCGCCTGGGGCCCCTGGACCGTCCGAAAGTGGCTCGGGAGGAAACGCCTGCCTTCGGGGAGAGGGTCGGGACGTCGCACGTCTGGGGATAGAGGATCATCGAGAGAGATGGCGCAGGACAAGAACATGAACCTTGCGTCGGGCCTGTCCCTCCACAGCAGGAATATTCAAAAATATGCCTAAAAATAGTCTGGGGACGATTTGTTGATTATTGTTTGACTATTTTGGGGTATGGTTTGCGTATTTTGGATTTTTCGCTCAAAATCCGCCTGTAGGGGGACATGCCCGACCTAACATAAACCGTTGGCGCCTCCAGCGCGCTGGAGCCCGCTGGTGGCGTCTCCAGCGCCGCCCCTGGTTGGGTGCCCGAGTTATCCAGGGTAACGCGGTCCCAGGGTAACTCGGGCTCGGATTCCCGAAAAACGAATCCGAGTTAGCCCTGACCCGAGTTACCCCTGGTGATTCGGGGCTCTGGACGCCCGAATTATCCGGGGTAACTCGGGCCCGGGGTAACTCGGGCTCGGACTCCCGAAAAACGAACCCGAGTTTGCCCTGACCCGAGTTACCCCTGATGATTCGGGGCTCTGACCTGGCGCGCTCTTTTTGGCGTATGTTTGTGGTATTTTTGTTCGTTCGTCGAAAATCCCTCTAGGGGGACAGGCCCGACTTAGTACAAGTGTGTGCGTTCGCGCACCTCCCGAGTTCGCTCTCGTGGGCAGTCCCTGACGCAATAGGTGGCCGCTCCCTTCTCTGCCGCTGTGGCTCGGAGCTGCGCCCACCAGCCGGGCGTGAATTGCTCCCGCGGTTCTCAGGAGGAAAAAAACCCACAGACACAATTGATCGTCGACTCCCAGGAAAATATGGGAAAATATGGGAAGTGGGGGGGGGGAAGACAAAAACCACAAACATACTGGAAGATATGGAGGATCTTTTTATTTCTGTGTATTCATTTGTGTGCCCCAGGGCCCCTTCGCGTTCGCGTGGACTGGCCTGGGACCGCGTTTGCTGTGCTCCGCCGTCGCTCCGACAAAGACCATGAACGCCCGCGGTCCCAGCCATGCCGGGTGCCACGAGAGCCACGTTGCTACGTTTGGGTCGGGCGTGTCCCCCTACAGGCGGATCGTGGATGACAAATACAAGGCAGTAAGAAGTACACCAAACATGGAAAACACCAACAAAGAAAAATTGGTCGTGGACTCTGTCTCTACTATTCTTGAGCACTGCTCCTGTAGAGGGACAGGCCCGACTTAGGGCTACGCGTCTGTTGGGCACTCCTCCTGTAGAGGGACAGGCCCGACTTAAGGCGACGCGTCTGTTGGGGACTTGGCGAGCACGCAGGCCAGTCGAGCAGCCCAGGGCCCGCCAGTGCACCGTGTCCGGTGCTTCTTCGGAGAAGGGGGGCATCGAGGATGGAAGCGCTTCTATTGGGGGCAACGATGGGGGGGGGATGGGCATGGGGTTACAGTGGGGGCGCGCAGCAAGAAACCACATGCTTTTCGTCAGGGTATCCTGGGTGTCTTCGCTCCTCGCGCTGCGCGGTGACTTCCCGCAGCAGTTGAAGGAGCTGCTGCGTTCAGGGTGCGCCGGGTTTCCCCTCAGGTGCACCTCGCGCACGGGTTCTCAGGGTTGGGTTTCTTGCGAGGATTTCTTGCGGCCGCGCCCGCACTGTATGATGTTCCAACCTACTTTAGCTTTGATCGTCAGAATGAAGTTCGAGCACCAAACGCCCCGAACTCCCAGCCGCGCCCCCAGCGCCGCGGGGAACGCCACGCGACAAGTCCCAGGAGCGCCCAGGAGCGCCCAGGAACTCTGAAAGTCTGGAGCCTGGGCCCTTGAAGAGAGCAGCGAAGGCGCTGAAAGAAGGACCGCATCGGGCCCAGGATTAGCATGTTCGCTCTGGATCGGGGGGCCGTCAGGGTCGACGAAGCGAGAGCGGCGGGGCACATGCTGGTGCTCCGCCGAAGTTTTCTTTCTGTTGCAGGTGTGCCGGGTACGCTTGTGGCAAGTGGACGGGCCTACGTTTCCAATGTCGCCCTGGGATCAACAGAGTGATCGGGGGGGGGTATGGTCAGTGCATGCGGCGTTGGAGCGCCGGCGACGACAGCGAAGGCGCTCAAGGTTGAACTCTGGGACAGGGAAGCTCCCCTGGACATGGTGACGCCACTGGACATGATCGAAATCAAGTTTGAACAATCGGGGCCGCGATCGATTCAAGGTTGAACGATCGGCGCGGTGTCAAAAACCTTTGCGCGCGCCGACGCCGCACGAACTCACCGTAGGTTGAATCGTTTCTGGCAGGGTAATCACCCCACCACGAACAGGCCCATGTGAGGTCACTTCCTGGGCAGTGCGAAGGCTCTCTGGTTTCGACTCGGGGCGCGGCCCGGAGTGGCCAGGGGGCCTGCGGTAGCAGATCCATGGGGCGATGCGAACCGTTTGGCCAGTTGTAATCCAGCTCTCCTCCTCCTCCTCCTCCTTCTCCTCCTCCTCCTCCTCCTCCTCCTCCTGTTCCTGCTCCTCCTCC
>CAUYUJ010009585.1:17500-33427 GCA_963575745.1 Prorocentrum cordatum | reverse complement strand
GGGCACCAGGACGTCGGTTCGCAGGCGGTGGATATGGATGAATCCCCGCCTCGCATTATTCTTCTTCTTCTTCTTCTTGGAAGGGGGGGTCGGGGAACTGGAGGGGGCGGCCAAGAGGGGGTTCCCGGGGGCGGCCGAGAGGGGGATTCGGGGGCGTCGCGCAATGGGGGTGCGATCATTTGAGGGGGGGGGGTCGGGGAGCCTGAGGGGGGCGGCCAAGAGGGGTTTCCCGGGGGCGGCCGAGAGGGGGATACGGGGGCGTCGAGCAATGGGGGGGGGCGATAAATAGATAGGGGGCAGCGAGGGCAGCCGAAGAGGCGCACATTCAGGGCCACGGAAGGGGCCCTTTGGGGCCCCGAGGGGGGGGGGGGCTTCTGGGGCCCGAAAAGTGCACCTCTGTCGCCCCCCTCCCAGCTATCGTCCCCACGAAAGCGGTGCTCAGCGGCGGCCAAGAAGGGAGGCGTCGGTGTGGAAATCATGGCCGGGGCCATGACGTTTTTAGATTTCATGGTTCCCGCCTCTTCCTTCGAGCAAGACGCTCCCTGGTCCCCCCAAGGGGCCGCACACGTGCCTCAGGACTCGCTGCCCATGCCGCCGCGGGCGTTGTTCATGGGAGATAAGGTCGCTTGCCCAGCAGCAGCCGCTGTCGATTCTGGACAACATTTGCTGTTGGGCATCGTCCCCAGTTTGTCCGTTCCCATCTGAGCGACGCAGAAAAACGAGGTCGTTTGCGCCGACATTGGTGCGCAAGCTGCCCGCGTAAGGTCGCTCGTAAGTGCCTTCGCTTCAGATGTAGCGTGCCGCGCGGGCGGCCCGCGTGAGCCACCGCGTAAGGTCGCTACGTCACCTCGTGTACGATCCGTTTTTGATCGTTGCTCATTTGGGGCGTCCGATGGGGATTGGGGGCGTGCGCAGGGGGGGGAGGAGGAAGGGGAGGAGGGGGAGGAAGAGGGGGAGGGGGAGGGGGAGGAGGAGGAGGAGGAGGTGGAGGAGGAAGAGGTGGAGGAGGAGGAGGAGGAGGAGGAGGAGGAGGAGGAGGAGGAGGAAGAGGAGAGGAGGAGGAGGAAGAGGAGGAGGAAGAGGAGGTGGAGGAGGACGTCGCTCATGTGGGACGTGAGGCGTTAGGGGGGCAGGGGCCAATGGGGGGGGGGGACGCATCCACATCCAACCGCCTACTGATCGTCCATGGGGGCCTGATGTTTCCCTCCGCCCGTCCGAGTGCTTTCTCGACCGTATACTACGCCACCGAGGAGGCGGCCAGCAGGGCCTGCGATTCCAGTCATCGGCCTGACCTAAGGAACGATAAATAAGGAACGAAGCCCTTTTTGCCACGTAAGTCTACGAAGTCCGAAGGAATGGCCGAGCCCCTTTCTAGCGGCGTTCCGCCACGATTTGCTTGTGCGATTCGACCCCCGCCCCTTCTGCCAAACTACCAAGGAACGCCCGCCCCCTCCTCCCCCGCCGCTCCAACATCGCACGCAGAAGCGCAGCCTGCGAACGACGCGTTAGGAACGCCAGGGACTCGGGCTAGGAACTGGGCCTAAATGTGACCACTTTCCGATTCGGTTCTGCGTGTGAGCCCCCGGTCGCACCGCGCAAGGAACGCCAGGGGCTCGCGTGGGGGACTGGGCCTGAAGGTGACCATTTTCCGATTCGCTTCCGCGCGTGAGCCCCAACTCGCACCGCACCTGGAACACCAGGGGCTCGCGTGGGGACTGGGCCTTAACTTGACCACTCTCCGATTCGGTTGCGCACGTGAGCCCCAACTCGCACCGCGCAAGGAACGCCGAGGGGCTCGCGCGCGGGGCACTGGGCCTTGGCTTGACCACTTTCCCGGTCGGTTCCCGCTCGCACCGCGCAAGGAACGCGGGAGCCAACGTGGCGCCAGATTGTTTGAAACGATACAGGGCTGACACGTGCCAGCCCCGAAAATCGCACGAGACAAACCAATTGTTTAACTTGCATGCTGGGCGCCAACATGGAGCCATACAGAATGGCAAGACACAAGGGGTGACACGTGTCCCCCCGAAAACCGCGTAGCCAAAATGGAGCCATACGATGTAGAACGACACAGGAGTGACACGTGTCGCCCCGAAAACCGCGTGAGCCAAACCCATTGTTTCGCGCGTATTCTGGGAGCGAAGACATGAAGCCAGACAATGTGAAGCGACACACAAGTGACACGTGTCACCCCGAAAACCGCGTGAGCCAAACCCATTGTCTCGCGCGTACTCTGGGAGCCAACATATGGAGCCAGACAGTGTGAAACGACACAAGGGTGACACGTGTCACCCCAAAAACCTTCTGCGAAAAACCAAGTGTTTCACTCGTACCTTGGACGCCAACATTGGGCCGTACAGTGTGAAACAACACGCGGGTGACACGTGTCACCCCGAAAACCGCGTGAGAAAACACAATTGATTCTGGGAGCCAACATGGAGCCAGACAGTGTGAAACGACACAGAGGTGACACGTATCACCCCGAAAACCATGTGAGACATTCCAACTGAGCCATTTGTATTCGGGGAGCCCGCATGGAGACATACGATGTGAAACGACACAGTGGTGACACGTATCACCCCGAAAACCGTGTGAGAAACAACAATTGTTTCACTTGTATTTTGGGAGCCACCATGGAGCCGTGCGATGTTGAACAACACACGGGTGACACGTGTCGCCCCGAAATCCGTGTGAGAAAAATCATTTGTGTCAGTCGTATTCTGGTCGCCAGCCTTGGGCCATACAATGTGAAACAACGCGCGGGTGACGCGTGTCACCCCGAAAGCCGCTTGAGAAAGCACAATTGTTTCATTCGCACACTGGACGCCAACATTCGGCCATGCAGTGTGAATCAACACACGGATGACACGTGTCACACCGAAAACCGTGTGAGAAAAACACAATTGTTCCACTCGTATTCTGGACTCCAATATGGGGCCCTACACTGTGAAACAACACACGGATGACGCGTGTTACTCCGAAAACCGTGTGATAAAGAGCAATTGTTTCGCTCGTATTCTGGACGCCAACATGGGGCCATACAGTGTGATACAACATACGGGTGACACGTGCCACCCCGAAAAAAGCGTGAGAAAAAAAAACAAGTGTTCTACTCGTGGCTTGGATGATAACATGGGTTACACGTGTCACCCCGAAAACCGTGTGAGAAGAACCGTTCGTTTCACTCATATTCTGGGCGCCAACACGGGGCCATACAGTTAGAACATACGGCTCACGCGTGTCACCCCGAAAATCGCGCGAGGGACACACTGTTTCATTTGCCCTCTGGTCGCCAACATGGGGCCATACAGTGTGAAAGAGCACGCCGGTGACACGTGTCATTTCAAAAACCGTGTGAGGAAAACATGTGTTCCATTTATATTCTGGACGCCAACATGGGGCCATACAGTGTGAAACAACACACGGATGACACGTGACACCCCGAAAACCGTGTGAGAACAGCCATTTGTACCACGTGTATTCTGGACGCCAGCTTTGGGCCCTACATTTTGAAACAACACGCGGGTGACACGTGTCATCCTGAAAACCGTGCGAGACAAATCAGCTGTTTCATGTGTATCCTGGACGCCAACCTGGAGCCATACAGTGTGATACAACATACGGGTGGCACGCGTCACCCCGAAGACCGTGTGAGCCAAACCACCTGTTCCACCCCTAGTCTGGATGACAACATGGGGCAACACAGTGAGAAACAACACGCGGGTGACACGTGTCACCCCGAAAACCGTGTGAGCAAAGCCAATTGTGTCACATGTCTTCTGGGGGCATACACCATGAAGGAACACGCGGGTGACACGTGTCACCCCCAAAACAATGTGAGAAAATAGTGTCTCTCTCGTAGTCTGGACGCCAGCATGGGGCCATACAGTGCGAAGCAAAACGCGAATTTCACGAGTCACCCCGAAAGCCATGTGAGAAAATCCAATTGTTTCATTTGTATTCTGGACGCCAACATGGGGTCATACAGTGTGAAGCAGCACGCGGGTGACACGCGTCACCCCGAAAACCGTGTGATAATCACCCATTGCGAAATTCGCATTCTGGGCGACAACATTGGGGCATACAGCGTGAAACAACACACGGGTTACACGTGTGACCCCGAAGACCGTGTGAGACAAAAACACTTGTTTCGTTCGCATTCTTGGCGCTAACATTGGGATATACAGTGTCAAACAACACGCGGGTGACATGTGCCACCCCGAAGACCGTGTGAGGAAACCAATTGTTTCATTCTCATTCTGGACGCCAGCATGGGGCCATACAGAGTGGAACACACGGGTGGTACGTATCACCCCGAAAACCGTGTGAGACAAACCATTCGTTTCATTCGCATTCTGGGCGCCAGCATGGGGCCATACAGTGCGAAACAAGACACGGATGACATGTGTCACCCCGAAAACCGTGTGCGAAATTCCAATTGTTTCGTTTGTATTTTGGGCGCCAACATGGCGTCATACAACAATGTGAAGAAACACGCGGGTGGCACGTGGCAGTCCGAAGACCGTGTGAGGGAAAAGCTTGCTTCATTTGTATTCTGGGCGCCAATTTGGGGCCATAACAGTGCGAAACAACACACGGGTGACACGTGTCACCCCGAAAGCCGTGTGAGGAAATCCAATTGTTCGATTCGTAGTCTGGACGCCACCATGGGATCATACAGTGTGAAGCAACACACGGGTGACACGTGTCACCCCGAAAACCGTGTGAAAATCACCCATTGTGTCATTCGCATTCTGGGCGGCAACACGGGGCCATACAGTGTGAAACAACACACCTGTGGCACGTGTCACCCCGAAAACCGCGTGAGAAAAACCAATTGTGTCATTCGCATTCTGGACGCCAGCCTGGGGCCCTACAGTGTGAAACAGCACACGGGTGACATGTGCCACCCCGAAAGCCATGTTAGAACATCCAATTGTTTCACTCGTATTCTGGACTCCAATATGGGGCCCTACACTGTGAAACAACACACGGATGACACGTGTTATCCCGAAAACCGCACGAGACAAACCAATTGTTTCACATGCATTTTGGGAGCCAACATGGAGCCAGCCGGTGTGGAACAACACACGGGTGACACGTGCCACCCCAAAAAACGCACGAGACAATCCAATTGTTTCATGTGTATTCTGGGAGCCAGCATGCAGCCATAACGGTGTGAAACGACACAAGAGTGACACGTGTCTCCCCTAAAACCGCGTGAGAAAAGCATTGTTCCATTTCTATTCTGAACGCCAACATGGGACCATACGATGTGGAACGACACAGGGGTGACACGTGTCACCCTAAAAACCGCGTGAGCCAAACCCATTGCTTCGCGGGTATCTTGGGAGCCAACACATGGAGCCATGCAGTGTGCAACGACACAAGAGTGGCACGTGTCACCTCTAAAACCGTGTGCGAAAATCCCATTGTTTCATTCGTATTCTGGACACCAACATGTGGCCGTACAGCGTGACGCGTCACCCCGAAAACCGCGTGAGAAAAAATCGTTTCACTCGTATTCTGGGAGCCAACATGGAGCCATACAGTGTGTAACGACGCAATGGTGATACGTGTCACCTCGAAAACCGCGCGAGCATAACCAAGCGCGTCACGTGTGTACTGGGAGCCAACATGGAGCCATGCAATGTGAAACGGCACAGATGTGACGTGTCACCCTGGAAACCGCGTGAGACACGCTAATTGTGCCACTTGTATTCTGGGAGCTCGCATGGAGCCACGCAGCGTGAACCGACACAGGGGTGACACGTATCACCGCGAAAACCGTGTTAGAAAAATACCAATCGTTTTCTTTGTATTTTAGGAGCCAACATGGAGCTACACGATGTGAAACAACATGGGGGCGACACGTGCCACCCGGAAAACCGCGCGAACAGAACCAATTGTTCCACCTGTATTGCGAAGGCCTTACGGCCAGTGCCACCGACCCTGAAGGGCGACGACGACGACGGCGACGGCGACGGCGACGACGACGGCGACGACGAGCGCTCTCGGGGGTCTCTTGAGGGTAGTTGTGGGGCCTCTTCGGAGGCTCTTGGGGCCTCTTGGGAACTTCGTGGGGGCCTCTTGGGGCTTCCTGGGGGTCTCTTGGGGGCCTCTTGGGGCCTCTTGGGGGGCTTCTTGGGGGCCTCTGGGGGCCGCCCGGGCGCCTCTCAGGGCGAGGGCTCGAAATGTCCGTTCAGCTCCCCTGTCTGGGCTACCGCGCGAACAGAACCAATTGTTTCACCTGTATTCTGGGGGCCAGCATGGAGCCGCACGATGTGAAACGACGCGCGGGTGACGCGTGTCACCCCGAAATCCCCGCGGGAAAAATCATGCGCCCCATTCGTATCCTGGTCGCCAGCATGGCGCCATGCTGCGAGGAACAACGCGCGGGTGACGCGCGTCACCCCGAAAGCCGTTTGAGGAAAAATTAGCTTGGCGAACGACCCAACCATGCGCAGTTGTGAATACCACAAATGTGAATGCCATCTTCGCCCGCGCCTCCTATGTAGCCACGGCTTCCCGCCGGGGCCCGACATGCTCAGGGACACATTCGTGGCCGTCTTCGCGGGCGCCGACGACGACGAGGACGGCGCCCCTCTGACCGAGGAGCAGAAGCAGGAGGGGGCTCTGAGAGCCATGAGAGAGGCTGCCGCTGGCGCCTTTGGTGGAGCTCCTATGGGGCGGGGCGCACCGAAATCAGCATCGACGTCATCACCAACACCAGCCTCTACTCCAGCTCCGACGCCAGCACCAAAGCCAGCACCGACCCCCGCATGGACGTTAGCAGCACCGATAGCAACACCAACCACCCCAGCATCGATACCAGCACTGGCGCCAGTCGCGACGCCAGCGTCGACGGCATCATCAACGGCGTCGCCCCCAGCATCGACCCAAGCATCGGCGCCAGCGCCGACGCCCCGATCGATGCCAACAACGACGATCGCATCAAGGAGACTACCCACTCCAGTGTCGGAGTCCGCATCCAGGCCATCATCGACGCCGCCGCCGACCCCGACGCCGGAACTCCCCACCACGACAACGCCGAAGTCAACATTGACGCCAGCGCAGAGCACAGCGTTGACCCTGGCGCAGGAGCCTGCGCCGACGCTCGAACCTACACCACCGCCCAACGCGGCGCGGACTCCAGCACCCGAGCCAGCATCTACGCCATCACCAACGAGCCAGCATCTACACCATCACCAGGATCGACGCCAGCATCGACTCCAGCATCGCACACCAGCATCGACCCCGGCATCGACGCCAGCGTGGCTTCCGAGCTTGGCACGACTGCTTGCTCCCGACGCCCCACGCCGACGGACGAGCAGCAACGCCAAGGGCGGGGGGCAGCAGGGCCACGACGTCGCCCCACCCTGCCCCCCATCAGACGCCCCACCCGGCGGCCAGCGGCAACACCGCATGTCCCGTGACTCCGAACGGCAGCAGTGCCATTCGCCGAGCGCGTTCCACTACTCGCAAAGTACCTGCTCGCAAGCGTTCGAAAAACACCTGTCTGCTTTGCTGTAATTTATCGTAGATCCCCCGCGGGGGGCCCAGGCCATTTGCGAGTAGCTACTTTGCGAGTAGTGGAACGCGCTCGTCGAGCAGCAGCGCCACGGAACAACCCAGCAGCACTGCCACCAGCGCGGGGACCGACACACCATGCGGTGAGTGGGGGTGGGGCCACCAAACGCTGGCGCGCTCCCGCCCGCCCCTGCCCCTTTGGGCTGCGCAGCGCCCGGCGCCCCGAGGCAGGGGCGAGGCCGTCCACCGCCCGGCAGCGCCCTCGACCCACCCAGTGACCAGCAGCAGCGCCACGCGCACAGCGACGAGGTGAATGGCGTATCTCCGAACGCATTCCACCATTCGCAAAGTGCCTATTCGCAAACGTCCGAAAAAGCACATGTCTGATTCGATGTAATGTCTCGTAGATCCCCCCAGCGGATCCAGGCCATTTGCGAGTAGTCACTTTGCGAGTAGTGGAACGCGCTCGTCTAAGGTGACTGGCCTAGGCCACAACGCAACGACACAACGACATCCAGATCCGTGAGACGCTGGCGAGCACAACCCGCGTCGCCCAGGACATGCTGGGCAGCGCCGTGTTCACTGGTCAGTTCGTCCACGAGTACCTCACAGACACCCTGGACCGCACGAGCAGCAACCTGGGGAAGGCCCTGAGGGGCCGGAGGAGGAGGACTGGGAATTTCAGGAGGGGAAAAAACACACAGACACAATTAATCGTCCACTCCCAGGAAAATATGGGAAAATATGGGAAGTGGGGGGGAAGACATAAGCCCAGAAAATATGGGAAAATATGGGGAATCCTGCTATTTGTGCGCGTGTGTGTATCTATTTCTGTGTCCCAGGGCCCATGCAGAGTTGATTCGTGCGGACTGCGGTGGAGGAGGTGCGCGCCGTCCCCGCTCGTGGCTCCCTGTGCGTCGCTCCTCGGCCCGTCCGCTCGTGGCCACCATTCGCCCTCCGCTTTCGGGATTGTTGTCCGTCTCCCCTTTCTCGTCTGTGCTTCGTCGGCCCTGCCAACGGCCGAGCGTGCCGTGTCCCTGACGTCCCCCCTCGCACGCCAGACGATGGGGCGGGGGGGGCGCTGGCAGCGTCCAGAGGACCCTCTTGCTGCCAGTACTTCAGTGCTTCAGGACGAGGAGGAGGAGCAGGAGCAGGAGCAGGAGGAGGAGCAGGAGGAGGAGCAGGAGGGTGATGAAGGCGATGGTGGTGATGATGACGATGATGACGATGATGACGATGATGACGATGATGACGATGATGACGATGATGACGATGATGACGATGATGACGATGATGACGATGATGACGATGGTGATGATGATGATGATGATGATGATGATGATGATGATGATGCTGATGCTGATGCTGATGCTGATGCTGATGCTCGTGCTGACGCTGATGGTGATGATGCATATGCTGATGTTGATGTTGATGTTGATGATGATGATGATGATGATGATGATGATGATGATGATGATGATGATGATGATGATGATGATGATGCTGATGCTGATGCTGATGCTGATGCTGATGCTGATGGTGAGATGGTGATGGTGGTGATGGTGGTGATGGTGGTGATACTGGTGATGACGATGGTGGTGATGCTGGTGATGGTGAGCATCACGATGCTGCGAGTAGTGATGGTGACGGTGTTGACGGCGAGCGGGAGGACGCGTGCACCGGACGGGGCTGGGACGACGACACATCCGTCGCAGAGCGTCCCGGAACGCTCTCAGAGCGTCCCAGAATGCCCCGAGAAGGACACGGCGCCCGAGACATTCTCCAGAGCCGCCAGATCTCAGATATTCTCGATTTATCCTCGTCCGAATTCGTACTCGTCCTTGCACTCGTCCTCGCCCTCGCCCTCGTCCTCGTCGGTGGTGGTGGTCGTGGTGGTCGTGGTGGTGGTCGCTGTCGTCGCCGTCGCCGTGGCCGTCCTCGTCCTCGTCCTCGGCCACGGCCACGGCCTCGTCCACGGCCTCGTCCTCGCCGCCGCCGCCGCCCCCGTCGGATCACGGGGCTCCGTCCCAGCGCGGGTGAGCGACGGCGCCGCGCGCGTGCTGCCAGCCCGCCCCATCCAGGAGCTGCGCGCGGCCGCGGCGCACGCGCTGCGGCCGCCCCCCGCGGGCGCGGCGCGGCCGAAGGGCGCCGCGGGCCCCGGGGCCGCGCGGGAGGCCGCGCGCGCTTTGAGGCGCCGCCGCCGCTCGCGGGAAGCCGCTCTTACCGAGGGCGCCCTCGAGGGCGCGACGTTGCTCTGAAGTCGGGCGAGTCCCTCTACAGGGGGGATGCTCAAAAACAGTCCAAAAATAGTCTGGGGACGATCTTTTGAGTTTTGGTTTTGGCATTTGGGAGGTATTCTTTGAGCTTTTTTCATTTTTCGCCCAAAATCCCCCTGTAGGGGGACACGCCCGACTTAACGTTACTCGCGCTTCGCGGTTCGGCTCGGATTCCTCGTCTTCCTCGTCTCCCTTGGGCGGCGGCGCGGGAGGCGCGACGTGATTCGCGCTCCCGCGCTGCGTGAGGCGCGCAGCGCGACGCTGGGCGCCCGTGCTTCCTCGGAGGAGGAAGAGATACGGTAGAGGGAAACAATTATTGAACACTCCCCCTCCCCCCCAAACTCAATGTTGGCACGCGCGGGGGGGACTGCGGTCGAAGTGCATCTCATCAGACCCACCGCCAACTTTGAACATTGGGGGGAGGGGGGAGGCGTTGACTGATGAATTTGGCATGAGTGTTCACTAATTTGTTCCGAGGCCTGCACCTATACCGCTACCCTTCCCTCGTTTTCCCCTTCTTGGGGGCCTCCCGGGAGGCCCTCGTCGCCACCGGTGGCTTCGCCTCGAAGTTCTGGTCAGAACGCACCCTGGGCGCGGTCCGGGGATGATTTCATCAACTTTGATTGTATCCTGCAGGTCTCCCCCCCCATGGGCGCGAAGATAATCGCGTTCGGCGGATGCCAAGTCCATACGGAGTGTAAGTCCATACGGAGCGCTTGGTCTCCATCTGGGCTTAACTCCGTTTGGACTTAGCCTCTCCTGAGAGGAAGTCAAGTCCATACGGAGTAGGTCAATACGGAGTGCTCGGTGGCTTTTGCTTCGTCTGGACTTGGCCTCTCCTGACTCGTGAGGAGCCGCTCCCTGTCCTCCAGGTCACCCCCAGGGGCGCGAAGATAATCCTGCTCTGCGCACCAGGTCCTATCCTTCAGGTGAACCCCCAGGGACGCGAAGATAATCGCGCTTCGCGCATCGCGGCTTGGGTTGGAGAGCTGCCCTTCTCCGGGGGTCGGCGCGAGGGCGCGAGTGAGCGCGCGTTGCGCATCGCGGGGCGCGATGCGCGAAATTAGGTGACCTAGCGTCTCGTACGGCTGCTTCTGTCCTTGGCCCTTCCTCTTCCAAGACCTCGGAGGAGCTTCCTGGGAGGCACTTTTGGAGGGCGGTTGTTTGGCCTATCCCTTTACTTCGGAGTGCTGTCGGACAGCCAGGTGACACTTCCATGGCTGTCATCCCTGTAGCCGCCCCCACCGCGCCCCCTGCTGCCACTCGCTTCGTCACCCAGTTTCCTTGTGACTCCACCTGTTCCTTAGCCCCATGGACCGTCGGGTTTCTCCCTGGAGCGCTCACGGCGAGTTGCGCAATCCAGTCCACGGGTTCGGCCAATGGCCTTGTTCGCGTTGGCGCCTGCGCTCTCCGGCATGCGTCCGACGGCCGCGGACGAGGGCCTAACGCGACCCCGTTTCCCATATGGATCGCAGGATATCTCAGGCACCAGCCCCACGGCCAAGCATGGTTTTTTATCGGACCAGGGTTGACGACGCGACCACACCTGCCCCTGTTTGTGTCGCGACTGCTCAGCTCCGTGCGCTCGATGGCTGACCCCTCCCGTTCCCCGCCCCACTCGCCTTGCGCCTCCACTTCTGCCCTATGCATCGCCACGATGGGACTCGCATGCACGATTCTCCTTAATACCATGTGCCCGTTTTACTCCTGGCTGTCATGTGGAGGGGCAGCAGCCAAAAGTGGAGGAGGGAGAAGGAGGGAGAGTAGCGGGACGTGGGAGGACAGGGGAAGAGAAGCAGGAGCGGGGAGGGAGGAGGAGAAGAAGGAGGAGGAGGAGGAGGACTAGAGTAAACCCAAGATGCATCGACCGATGCTGTAATACACTCCCATCCCAGGCCCCCTTGTCACAAGTCCACACAAGTCTTCCCTTCAGCTGTCGACGCCCCCCTGGAACGGCGAGCGGCTGGTCGATCCGCCAGTCAGACGAGAGCGCTTGTTGTTAAGGATCCTCCCTCCACTTGACGGACGCCCAGGGTAGCCCTACAGTCGGGGCCCTGAAGAAGGAACCCTTTTCGTTGGGGAAGGGCTCCGCGTTCCTTAATTGTTTCGCAGCTTGCCCTGGATTTTCCTTAGGTTTTCGATACGAAATCGAAGTTCAACTTATGGAAAATAGGGGCCTCGTTCCTTATTTAGGGTTCCTTAGGTCAACGCCCCGACTGTATTTTGAGAAGCGCATGCCCTCCATCCGTCTCAGCGTTGAAGGATGTCAAAGCCGTGGTCGTATGCTCCACAAAGTCCCACGCGAGAGCCCTTCAGGGAAGCCCAAGGCTGGCTTCATTTTGATGAGGGCGTGCCCTTCATCCGTCTCGGCGTTGGCCTTGCAGGATGTCAAGGTCGTGGACGCATGCTCCGCGGGAGTCTCACGCGATAGCCCCGTTTCGAAGGAGGTGCCGCCATCCATCCATGTTAGTTAGCGGTTGTGCAATATGGAACGCCAGGTCGTCGAGGTCGAGGAAGGGTCACGTGATGTAGATGGTGGATTCTGTTTTCGAATGCATGCGAGGCCACAGGGAGACTCCAATACGGGCGTCCGTTAAGGAATGTGCCCACACGATTGCAAACCTTGGAATCTTCCTGATCTGATGAGGGTGAGGGCGATATCCATGGCCGACTCATGATTGGAGTCTCACCGGCTTCCAGAGCCTGGATTCCTTATCTAAAGGATTCGCTATGCATTCGCCATGCACTCGCGCAGCCAAGGACAAGTTGGAAGCCGAGTATGGACGGACGGCGCCAGGGCAAGGCGAGAGCCCCACTTTGAAAGCGGTGCGCCTTAAGTTTGTTCTTTGGTTGCATACAACGACGGCCTGCGGCGCCAGCGAAGCGAGAGCCCCATTTTGGAAACCGCTTGCGGGTCACGCATCAACGCGATCTGAATTCATCTGTTCATTGAGGCCTCTTGCGGCGACGAGGACGATGAAGATAGGGATGTGAATGATCTTGCTGCTGGTGGCGACGGCTAGTCTGGGAGCGTTTGGAGAGGGATTGCAGCGCCTGGGAACGTCCTGAAGTGTCGTGGAGCGCCCGGGACAGCCTCGGGAGTGCTTGGGTCCAACATCTGAGTCGGCGAGGGGTGCCCGAAACGCATCGATGTATAATGTGTTTGCTGTCGACGTACTGATTTGTTCCGCCCCGTGTGCCCCGAAAGAGCACAGATTTGCCATCGACGTATTAATAATTTGTCGACATTGAATATCAGCATACGCGCACCGATACTTATTTTCTTAGTTGGGAGGGTGATGGCTGGGCCGGATGGATGTGCACATGCTTGTATCTGATGCATAACATGATGAAAGATGGGACGTGGATGTACGCCAGGTATTCTATGTTGCATGGGATGGTGAGGGTGCGCACCGAAGAAAACGTAAAGCTTCGCGTATCTCCATCAGGTCCAGTTCCACCAGCCGCTGCTGCACCTCAGCTGCCGCTTCTGAGTGCTGGCCCGGCCGGCTTGCGTGTCGCTCTGTAGCTAATTAGGCTGGCCCGTGCCCCGGACCCCCTCTCGCCGCCTGCCATATGCTGCGCGGCCGCGACCCCAAAAAAGTATCTCCATCAGCCCATCCAGAAACAATTGCCAGGGGAGTTGCTCGAACCAGGGCTGTGTAGAGGAATTGGGGGCCGCAGAAACGGCGGGTCCATGTGTTGAATGGCTGAAAAAAATATTGAATGGCCACCCCGGCTTTATATGGGTCCTCTAGGATTTGTTGCATCGATATTTGGCTCAAAAAGGGTTCGTGGGCACGCGACTTTTGTTGCACCCTGGATTGGTAGAAGCGGTTGCCAGGCGGAAGTACGCAGGGGAACGGTTGTCTTGGAAGCGCGCTGGGACCGCAGAGGCTGTTGGAGCATTCCTCGAAGGTTTTGACAAACAGTCTCGTGAACCCCATAATTATGCTGGGATATCTCGAGTCGTTGTAGGGTCATCCCGTCTTCCAGACTCATGGGAGATTGACTTTCATGTTGTGCAGGACGGACAGAAACAATTGCCAGGCGAGGTGCCCGAGGCAGGGAAACGTGGATGCGCGCAAAGGCACGGCCGCCTTGGAAGCGTGTCGGGGCCGCAAAAAAACGACGGGAAATTGTCGTTGGATGGTTTCACACATGTTCCCATGGCGCGGCGGCCGTAGCGAAGTTTCAGTCGCCTGTTTGGAATTAGCCGGGAGGCCCTTCTGCCTCGAAAGATCCGCGGGACATCGAATCTGATCGGCATCCAGAACCCATGCCAAGGCGAGTTATTTTGAGGAATTGCTTCGAGACCCCGCATGAGCAACCGCTAAGGCCACCGAGGATGATGATATCATGATGGTGATGATGATGAGGAGGAGGAGGAGGAGGAGGAAGAGAAGGAGACTCTCACGGATCTGGAGGAGCCTGATGCGCAGGCGGGGAAGGAAGAGGAGGAAAAAGGGGATGCATAAAACGGGAAAAAAAGGAGGAGGAATGTGGCCCGAGCTTTGAGCTTTCGAAGCGGAGACTCGAATTTCGCCCCCCAACCTCTTTTTCGGCAGTGGGGCCCAATGCTCCACAACCAGGCAAAGAGGGGCCCCCTCTTCGCCTGGTTTTCGCAAAGGGGCGTAGCAAGTTCGTTGCGCAAAGACCCTGCAAAGTTAAGATATGGGACGTCTCTTGGGGCCGCCTTGGCCCCCATGGCTCAAAAAGGGGAGGGGAGGGTAGTCGATGTAGCCCCGCCCCCCCCGACTCGAGGTTCGAACATTGCCTCTTGGGGCCATCTTGGGACGCTCTTGGGCGCTTTGGGGGCTGCCCTTGGGCCCTGACGGCCTTATCACCGGGAAGGAGAGAGTGCGAGAAAGCAGCGAGAGTGTCAGAATTTTCTGCATGAAGCTAGATCAGCGGCGTCGCCAGCTAGCCCCCGATCCAATATTTTTGGTGCATAGCTGATACCATTGACTCAATTTCAATCCCATGTGGAATTCCTCAAAGCGACGGAGTCCTGAGCTGCGTGTCTGTGTCCTGGGCCAGGGAGCGCTCCATGTCTTTGCCCAGGGCCTGGCACGATGCATCCAAAGCTGCCTGCTTGACAGCAGGTCTGTGCGCCGTGGGAACCCGTCCACAAAACAGAACTTCTCTTCCGCGTGCCTCATCACAGGAAGAGGTGGAGGAGGAGGAGGAGGTGCAGAAGGCGGAGGGGAAAGAGAAGGAGGAGGAGGAGGAGGAAAAGAAGGAGGTGGAAGAGGAGGAGGAGGGAAGGAGGAGGAGGAGGAGGAGGAGGTTGACCATAGGAAATTCGTACTACCCTTGCGCACGTTGAAAGCGAATGTGCGCGGCGTTAAGACGAGAGCCACATGTTGAAAAGGAACCATCCACAAACACTGAAGCTCCTGCAATGCGTTAAGACGAATGTGCGCGTTGCTGAGGCGAGAGCCAGACTGTGAAAAGGAATCGTCCGCAACCCGCGAATATCTTGCACAATGTTACGACGAATGTGCGCGGCGTCAAGGGGATAACCACATGCTGGAAACGGCCCGCCATCCATCCGTGAAACTCTTCCAATGTCTAAGACGAATGTGCACGGCGCTCACGCGAGAACCACATGTTGAAAACCACTTGACCTCAATCCGTGAAGCTCTTGCAACGTGTAAGACAAATGTGCGCGGCGCTAAGGTGATAACCACAGTTTGAAATTGAACCGCCCTCCATGTTTGAACATGCTGCAAAGTTTTAGCGTCAGGCGTAACGCCTGGCCCGCCCTTCCGACCGGCCTCAGCGTGCGACAGGGAGGAGTTCTCCATGATGAAACTATGGAGGAGGAGGAGGAGGAGGAGGAAAGGGAGGAGGAGGAGGAGGAGGAGGTGATGGAGGAGAAGGAGGATGAGGAAGAGAAAGGGGAGGAGGGGAAGGAGGGGGAGGGGGAGTGAGAGGGAGAGGGTGAGGGCAAGCTAGGTGCGCTCGCGTCAACATCTGACATCCTACCCCTCCCTCCCATCCCTTCCCATTGAGCTACTTCATTGTCCTCTCACCGAATCGGGCTTCGCATCTGACCCTGTTACCTAAGAGGGAAAGGAGGAGGACGACGGCGCGATGAAAACGAAGACGACGACGA
>CAUYUJ010009585.1:0-7500 GCA_963575745.1 Prorocentrum cordatum | reverse complement strand
CCTTGGGAGGCGACGAAGGGTTCGGAGAGTTCGCGACAGGTCCCCAAGAGCGTCTCCAGAGGCCCCAAAGAGGGTCCCGAGAGGCTTCGAAGGGGGGACCCAACAAAAAGGCACGCAGTATATGCAGGCTTGTGTTTCTTCTCAGGGCATTCTTTAGATTCCCCCTAGGGCCCCCCCCCGCCGCCAGGGCGCCTTCGGAAGGCGCCGAGGTGCTGGGGCAGCGCGGCAGGCCCAAGCGAGTTTCAAGAGGCCCCCGAGAGCCACCGTGGGATGCCAGCCCTTCTCGCTTGATCGTCGTGGAGCCAAGAGCGACGGGGAAAACAACAACTTCGTTTGGCTTTCAATTTCCTTGCCATCATTACGCCTCCCTCCCTGTCCCTCCCCTTCCTCCTCCGTCGCTAGCCTTCTCTATCAATCGTCCTCCGTCGTTCTCCTCCCCCCTCCTCCTATATCATACTTCGTCCTCCTTTCACTTCGTCAAACCCGAAGCTACACTTCCTCCCCCCACCTCCCCCTCCTTCGATCCTATCGCCCCAACGTCCCTCTTCTTTCTTCCTCCTCCATCCTCTCTCCATTATTTGAAGACGCCCCCCCTCTTGAGGGGAACTGCCGCGCGGCTTTCGCCTGAACGCCCCACGGTTCCTGGAGGGGTCGGCGCGCCCAGAGTTGCGGCAATTTTCCCCGACAACTCCTCGGACCTCCCCCTGCCCCGAAAATTGTCAGCCCTCTGGGAGGCCTCCAACAGCCGGCCAAAGACCGCCCGACAAATTTGAACACGGGTGGCGTGAAAAATTGCGTGGGAAACTGCGGTGGATTTTTTTTGTCTTGAAATCGACTGTAAAAAAATCGTCGGCGGTTTTCCGCCAGGTTCCTCACGGCTGCGGTGGCGAGAAGCATGCCGCGTTCTTGGTGGCCATCTGAAGCCGCCCCGGGATACTGAATGCAATGTTGGAGACCATGTTGGGGTCATCTCGAGCTCTCTTGGAGCCATCATGGAGCCCCCTTGGGGCTCTCTTGGGATAATTTTGGAGGCCCTGGGCGGCCTCTTGGGGCCATATTGGAGGATATCGATCAATATAGGGGGGCGGCCCTAACAGCGTCGCCCCTCTAGAGCTCCCACAGCCGTCTCTTGGGGCTCTCTTGGGGCGCTCTTGGGGCGCTCTTGGGCGCTTTGGGGACAGTCTTGGAGCCCTCTTTGGCCCTTCTTGGAGCTCTCTTGGGCCATCTTGGAGCCATCTGGAGGCCTCGGAAGTCCATTGGGCGCGAAAAGGCGGGAATGCAGCAATGGTTGCTTTCGCCTTAGATATTGGAATGATTTTGGCGTGTCGGGGGCTTCCCTGGGGGGGCCCGTGGCCACTGGAGGCCATCTTGTGAGGTCTTGGGGCCTATTGGAGCATCTTCGAAGCCATCTTGAGCTATCTTCAATACAATTAGGCCATATAGGGGGCCATTTTGAAGTCTCTGAGGCCATCTTGAGGCTATATTAGGTCATCTTGGACGCTCGAACGCCTCCCCGCACCCCTGGTCCAGACCCCTGGAGGAAGGGGGGGGGATCATTCCCAGAAGGGGAAAAGGGAGGTTGAAAGATGAAACGATTCAAACCACCTCCGCCCAGAGGGCTTGTGGGATTTCTTTCGATTTTCCCCGGGGACCGGCCCTGCGGGTGCAGAGGCCTTCGGTGCGCAGGAGAGGGCAGCGTGAATGCGCCGTGCACGCAAGAGAGAAAACCACCGTCGAATTAAACTGTCTTTAAACGGTTGTCCTGAAAACGCGGCCGAAATTCTGCCGCGACATCACCAAAGTGTCGCACTCGGCCGCCCCAGAAGAAGTATAGAGGAAGGGGTGGAGGAGGAAGAAGGCGACTCGAGGTTGTCAAATCGCGGCTCAAACCACAGCCCCGAAGTCGAGCAATAACCTCGGGTTCGATCAAGATCACATAACTTACGGGGCGCACATGTAGACATTAATACGATACGAAATGTCAATGGAAACATATCGGCGCCACGCGGCGAGTGAGGTGAAAGGAGGAGGACGACGAATGGAGGGACAGAGAAAGACGGAACAGTTTACAATAGCGCGCGTTGGCAAAGAATGCGCGCTCCGCCGAGAATGCGGGCTCGCGCTCGTACGCCCGACAACATGCGCGCGGTGTCTGGCATGGTTGCGAATCGTTGAACATAAAATCCATTGTGGATTTCGCCGAGCGACGACGCGGAGGACGAGGAGGGAGAAGGGAAGAGCCGAGGGAGGCGAGGCGATGCGAGAGAGGAGGGAGGAGAGGCGAGAGGGAGGCGAGGCGAGGCGAGGGAGGAGAGGCGAGGCGAGGGAGGAGGGAGGAGGAGGGCGAGAGGGGCAGGAAGCGTCAGCCGAGAGGACGGAGCAGACCCGCGAGCACGGCGCCGCGAGGGCCGCACCTCGGGCTCCCGCGGCCCCCGCGCGCACCCCTCGGACCGAGGGCTGACCGTCCCCGCCGGCCGAGCGCTGCTCCTCCTCCTGGCCCTTTGGGGCCACCCGATCGCTACAATGCGATGCGACAGCAGCGCTGAGCGGCCTGCACGCGCGCTCGGATTTTGGCCCCCTCGCGCCCCCCCTGAAGCCGCGCATCAAAGGTCACTCTTGCCCTTAGTGGGCCCTGGAAGCGACAGGGCCGTTCTTTTACCGGTCCCGTTCTGCTGTTTTTGTTGCCGGTTCCGACGCCGTTTTTTTTTGCCGGTGCTGTCGCCGTTCTTTCACGGGTTCCCGCTCCGGCTCCCATCCTGGAGCCGCTTCTATTGCCGTTTCCGGTCGTTTTTTCTTGCCGCGTCCTTGGCATCGCTCGGACGTGTGCATTTTTCCTTCGGCGAGGACTATCGAGGAGCATCCTTGATCATTTGGCGAAAAAACCACGCACGAAACCGAAAAAACACACAGAATGGACGTCCGAGCGATGGCCAGTGTCCATTTTCCAGGGACATTTTTTCGGAAACGGTGAAAAAACGGCCCTGCCGTTTCCGGGGCCCACTTAAGTGCTCGGGCACTGTCCGGCGGCCGAGGCGATGTGCTGAGCGGCGCTGTTCGGCGGCTGCAGGTCCGAGGCGGGAATCTATGCATGACCACCGCTTGGAGGATCCATTTTCGGGGGCCTCGCGGGCGGTGGATGTGGATACAGTCGGGGCCCTGAAGAAGGAACCCTTTTCATTGGGGAGGGGCTCCGCGTTCCTCAAGTATTTCGCAGCTTGCCTCAGGTTTTCCTTAGGTTTTCGATGGGAAATCGAAGTTCAACTTATGGTAAAAAGGGGCCTCGTTCCTTATTTAGGGTTCATTCGGTCAACGCCCCGACTGTATATATAGTCGGGCCCCCGGGGGCCGACACATGTCCACATCCACCGCCCGCAGGGGCACCAGGACGTCGGTTCCCAGGCGGTGGATGCAAGGGCTCCCACGAGGGCGCGAAGTGATTCGTGCTGCGCGCTCTGCGGTCGTCGTTCCTTCTCCCCCTCCTGCTCGTCCTCCCTTTCTCCCTTTTGGGGGGCGGCGCGAGAGCGCGAAGTTATTCGCGCCTCGCGCAGCGCGAAGCGCGAAGTTGGGAGCCCTTGTGGATATGGGTAAATCCCCGCCTCGCAACAAAGGGTATGGTCATGCCCGGGGTGTGGCCTGCTATCGGCACCGCTGGGGCCCGGGGAGCACGACGCTTGTCCTCGTCGGGCCGCTCCGGGGGCCGGCGGAGGGCTCCCGTCGGGATCCTCGCCCGCCCCCCCCGGGGGTGCCCTATCATTGCCTTGCATCGTTTCTTCCTCGAGAGAAAGAAAGGTTTCCCTCGGAGGAGGTTTCGCGGGTTTTCCTCGGTTTGGGTTTTTCCTCGGTTCGGGTTTATCCTCGGTTTGGGTGTTTCCTCGGTTTGGGTGTTTCCTCGGTTTGGGGGGGGGGTCTCCCAGGGTGCCCGTGGCGAAGCACACCCTTCGCAGACAGCGCTCTTCCGAGTCGCCGAGCTGCGCATCCGCCGGACGTTTCCCTTCCAGGTCGCGAACACGGTCGCGCTTCGCGCGGCGCGGTCTGGGCCAGCGCGACTGCATTTCTCTGGGGGGGGGGGGACGACGCGAGAGCGCGAGAGCGCGAAGATGATCGCGGGGCGCGGGGCGCGATGCGCGAAGGCAGGCGAAGTAGTTTCTGAGCACAGGCTGAGCGAGTCGAGGAGCAGCCCCCTGGAGCCCAAGCAGCTGTCGACCCCTGTGGTTACCGCCCGTTGTCATGCCGGCTCGTCCTCCTCTCACAAGAGGCCCTCGTCCGCAGGGGCATGCGGCAGAAGAAGGGTGATGTGCCAGAGACTGAAGAGTTTCCATACGTCTGCACGGCAGCGCACGGACTTCTCGATTGCATGGAAATGCCGTTGAAATGCGTGAGACCCCAATCCATTTGTTTTTCCTCCGTCTCCTCCTCCTCCTCCTCCTCCTCCTCCCTCCCTTCCTCCCTCCCTCCCTCCGTACTCCTTCCCCTTCCACCCCCACTTTTTCTCGTCGCCCCCTCCTGTCCTCAGGTAGAGGAGGTGAGGCCATCGTTATCGTACGAAGCGGTTCGACCGCAAGGTCGATGTCTGCGTTCCCGGAAGTTGTGGGATCTGCTTCCTCTCCCCTCCCCCAGTTACCCTCTTCCCTTCCTCAAGTCCTCCTCCACCTCCTCCTCCTCCCTCCTCATTCTCCTCCTCGTCCTCCCCCTCCTCCTCCTCCTCCTCCTCCTCCTCCTCCTCCTCCTCCTCCTCCTCCTCCTAGCCGCCGCGTGCCCGAAGGGGCCTTGCCCGCGCGCACTTCGCAGCGGCGCAGCGCAGGCGAGCCAATGGTGGACGTGAGGTGAAGATGGGCGTCATCAGCACGTCCTCAGGCACTCTTCAGAGGAAAAAGAACTATGCACATACACCGATTCTGGCCAGGCCCATCCTGAGCCCAGGATCGGTGCATACGCCCTCCTACCTTGGCCAGGAAGGCATATGCACCGATCCTGGGTCAAGGATGGGCCTTACCAGGAACGGTGCATGTGCATAGTTTTCTTCGCCCTAACTCTTGCAAGCGTTGGCGCAGCCGAGACGAAGATGAATGGCAAGATCGGGCCGAAGTTGTTTGGCAAGTGCGCCATTCAGGTTGGTGGGGATGCTGGGGACCGTTGCGGTGAAGATCGTTTCGTTGGCGTCGCGTGGCGCATGCCGCGTGAGGCCGTGGACGCGTGGAGCATTCTGCGTGAAGATGGCAGCGACCAGAATTGGTTGAGGTTCTCCGGCGCTTCCCTGTGCAAGGTCGTTCCGGTCTGACTTGGGGTCGGGGGCGTGGGGGGGGGGCCTTTCCGCGCACGGCTCCAGCCTCACCACGTTCCTCCTTGGGACGTGGTAGGGTTGGCTTGGCCCTTTGGGGCCTGGGGCCTTGTGTGGCTCTGCGTGGCCGGGCCTTGTTGGCTCGGCGCGGTTGGCGCGTCGCCCGGTGCGCGGGCGGTTCTTCCCTCCCTCCGCGCTGAGCCTCGCGTGGCCAGGGACCGCAGGAGCGGTTCGAATCATCAGAGCCCTCAGAGCCCTCCTCCTCCCCCTCCTGCCTCCTCCTCCTCATCCTCCTCCTCCTCCTCCTCCCTCCTCCTCCTCCTCCTCCTCCTCCTCCTCCTCCTCCTCCTCCTCCTCCTCCTCGTGCACATGTCGATGGCGTCCCCTCATCTACCCGAGGGAATGGTGCGGACATGAGAAGAGGGGCGCGTGGAAGGAGCAGGGGCGGGAGAACAGGAGGGAGAAGGGGAAAGGGAGAGAGAGAGAGAGAGAGGGAGGGAGGGAGGGGGGGAGAGGTGGAGAGAGGGGGGGGGAGAGGGCGGAGTAGGGAGGAGGGGGAGGGAGGGAAACGAGGAGGGAAAGGACAAGGAGGAGGAGGAGGAGGAGGAGGAAGAGCAGGAGGAAGATAATGAGGGAGGAAGAGGAGGAAAAGGGAGGGAGGGAGGGAGGGAGGAAGGAAAACAGTAGATGGTGACAATTGGCGCCTTCAGATACTAATGTCAGAGCTTTGGAGGTACGTTGGCATCCCTCCCTGCGGCCGTCTTCGTTGGCCGATGGACCGCAGGGAGGGCCTCGGCCCACTCCAGTGCCTAGTGGCGGCATGGTGGATTGGTGCATTGATGGGTTTCGCGACCCATGCCTTTTATATTCCTGTGGCAATTTGACTCGGCAGCCCTTATGATGGCAGCTGCCGAGGGTTGAGCGTAATGATGGCCACCGCCGGAGGGGTATCGGCCGACGTTCAGGGAGGGAGGGAGGGAGAAAGGATGGAAGGGAGGGAGAAGGAGAAGGGGGGGGGGGGGAGAAGGGAGAGGGAGGGAGAGGGAGGGAAGGGAGGGAGGGAGGCGGTAGAAGGAGGAGGATGTGGAGGAGGAGTAAGGAGGAGGGATAGGAGGTAGGCGAGGAAGAGGCGGAGGAGGAGGAGGAGGTGGAGACGGAGGAGGAAGACTAGGACAGAGGAGGGGAAAAGGAGAGGAGGAGGAGGCGAGAGGAGGAGAAACAGACAGGAGAGGATGAAGAGGCTGAAAGGAGGAGGAGGGAGGAGGAAACGGAGGAGGAGGAGGAGGAGGAGGAGAGGAAGGAAAAGGAAGAGAGCAACAGCAGGAGGAGGAAGAAGAGGGGGCAGGAAGGTGAGGGGGAGGAGGATGGGGGTGAGAAGGAGGGCAAGGGGAAGGGAAGTGGGAGGGGAAGGAGGAGATGGAAGGGAAGGGGGAGGGGGACGGGGAGGGGGAGGAGGCGGAGGAGGAGGAGGAGGTCGGATGGAGGAGGGAGGAGGAGAATGAACCAGCAGAGAAGGGAGGAGGAAGGAGAGGAATAATAACGAAGGAAATAATGTATTATTGTTTACTACTACTACTGGCATACTACCTACTACTACATACTACTAACTAACTAACTACTACTACCACTAAACTACACTATACTACACTACTAACTGCCTACTACTACGACGACGAACGACTACTACTACACGACTACGACTACGACTCTACGACCGACGACGACGACGACGACGAACGACGACGACGACGACGAACTACTCTCCGCCGTACTACTACTAATCTACTAATACTACTACTACTACTTAGTAGTAGTACTAGTACTACTACTACTACTACTACTACTACTACTACTACTACTACTACTACTACTACTACTACTACTACTACTACTACGACTACTATATATATACCAATAATAGTAATAACAATCGTACTAGTACTACTACTATAAATACTACTGTTAGTAATCTTATTAATAGTGATAATACCAATGACATTAGTACCAATAATGATCCTAGTGATAATAATAATAATACTAATAATGTTAATACCAGCACTACTAGTCATAATCATAATAATAATAATAATACAAATGCGAATGATAAAACTACTAATCATGTTAAGGATGCCAATACTAATAATCACAATGCTAATACTAATAATACGAATACTAATAATGATAGTACTACGAATACTACGTATAATATTATTAATAATAAT
>CAUYUJ010009584.1:0-33428 GCA_963575745.1 Prorocentrum cordatum | reverse complement strand
TCCTCCTCCCCCCCTCTAGTCCTCCCTCCTCCCTCCTTCCTCCTCCACCTCCTCCTCCTCCTCCTCTTCCTCCTCCTCCCTCCCCATTCTACCCCCTCCTCCCGCTTACTTTCCCTTCTTCTTCCGCTCCCCCCTTCTCCCCTTTCCCTGTCTCCACTTCTATCCCTCCTTGGGCTCGTCCACTTCCCTTCTTCCTCTCTCTCATGGGAGTGAAGTTGAGCGGGAAGGGAGAGGGGAGGGGTTCGCAAGGAGCAGGCAGCATGGAGTGTAGACGAAGAGTAAGGATAGGACAGGGGAAGGTACAAGCGGGGGCCTCGCATGCAGTCCTGGTCGCACTCCCGAGGAGTCGCGAGAAGCAACAGACAGCTGGCACGCGAACCCAGAACTAGAAGAGGGTCTGCCGAAGCTCCTGACCGCCTGTGTTCACAGGCGTCTCTTTTCTCTTTCGCTTTCGTGCCTCAGTTCGCCTCCGGTGCACCCCACCGCTTGCTTTGATTGGCGCCTGACCATCTTGCACCACCTGGCTCCGTCATGGTCATCGAAAGGTCGTGGCTCCAGGGAAGAGGGGAGGGAAGGAAAGGGGGTTCTCCTCGTCCTCCTCCTCCTCCTCCTTCCCCTCCTCCTCCTCCTCCTCCTCCTCCTCCTCCTCCTCCTCCTCCTCCTCCTCCTCCTCCTCCTCCTCCTCATTGGCCCGAATAAGCTACCCTAACCTCCTTTCTGGTGCTGTGGTGTGCCACCAGGGCGCAAGAGCAATGGGGCGTTGTTCGGGCTTGGCCCGAAGGCACCCCCCAAATGGGGCCTTACCGCCCCACGGGGCTGTTCGGGCTTCCCCCTTGGCCCGAAGAAGCTCCCGTAACTTCCTTTCTGGTGTTATGGTGCGCCACCAGGGCGCCAGATCAAAGGGGGGTGTACGGGCTCGGCCCGAATGCACCCCCCCAAACGGGGCCTCACCGCCTCGCGGGGCCGTTCGGGCCTTCCCCTTGGCCCGAATCAGCTCCCCTAACCTCCTTTCTGGTGCTGTGGTGCGCGGCGCGGTTGCTCACTACGTGCGTTCGGCATGTGAGTTCGGTGAACATGATGTGCACGCGTGCCCGGCAAGGGCGTGCGGCATACGTGCTCTGCCCGTGCGTTCCTGTTTATTGCCCACACACATGCATAGGTGCATAAGCTGGTGTGATTTCGTGTTTGGGCGCGCGCGTGTGGAATGCGATGCCGCCCCCGCGCGCCCCGACCACGGCCAGCGCACCCAGCACAGTGGCGCATGACTGCACACTCCCAGTGGATGCGGCTGGGGGAGTTGGCGGTGGCAGAAGATACTCGTCCAATCTCTTTTGTTTTTGTTTGCGCTCCACATTCTTGTGGGGTTGCACAGTGGTTTGGTGAGGGTTCATTGCGCCACCGTCAATCCCGCCGCCGCCGTTGCGACAAGGGGCTTGTAGACTTGAGAGTTTGGTCGGTTCCTGCATTGTCCGTTCCATCTGTGCTGGAGGTCTGGGTGAAGTGGGAAACAGGACGGAAGGCGCCCCTGGACTTGAGAGTTCGGTCGGTTCCCGCGTTGTCCGTTTCATCTGTGAGATCCCTTTGTCTGCATTCCCAGCGGCGTGCGGGAACTGGGATACAGGACGGAAGGTCCCCTCGTCATCTTGTCATCTTGCTACTGCCTGCTCTCGCTGTGCTACCAGTGCCCCCTTGGATTCCCGGGCGGGCGGCAGACCGACCGATTTGGGGAATGCAAGCAGCTCTGTCGCACCCCTCTTCGGTGCGGTCGGCGCCGTGGGCGGCAGGCAGACGGGAAAATTGCCGCAGCGGCTTATGGGCCGTGTGTGACAGCGAGAGATGTGTGCCATTGGATTTCCTATCAGCGGCCCGAAAAGGACCCAGTATAGGTTATAGGTTCAGCATGGAGCCCAGTGCGCGATGTGGTCTTGGTGCAGGAAAGCACGTGGAGGAAATCCATTGGTACATCGACGTCTGGTGGTCCACCCCGGGGACGCAATAAACCAGAACCAAAGCGCAACGCGCGCGCTTTGCTGGAGGGGGCGGGGGGGGGGGGGGGGGAGGGGGGGGGGGGCAGGATTTGCCCGCCCCTCGGCGGCGGTTCAAGCTAGAATCCAAGCGCGCGTGGTTTTGATCTGTGGTGTAGCGTCTGTCCCGGCTGCGTGGCCCTAGCCGCGACTCGACGTGCCGGTCCTCGTATACAGCAGATGGATGTTGCGGTGGGCCGTTTTGCGTGTGTTGAGGGTTCCTTATTCCCACTGTCGCGGGATAGCAGATGGGCAGGCTCGCCCCCACAGCGGATAGGCCGGCAGAGCCAAAGTCCGAGCTTAGCCTTTCAACGGGTCCAGGAGTTAGATCGCACCCAAATTCGTGACGCAACGAACATGTCACGCCCGGGGGGGGTATTCCTCGACAGTGGAGCCCCAATCCGCTCGATCAGAGCGGGGGTGACTTCCCAAATCCCCGTCGAAGGATTTGACACCCTATCCCGAGGTATGGCCGAAAACTATCAGTGGGGTGGCATACGTCTTCACGGCCGCTGGCAAAGAAAAACGGGTAATTACATGGACCCCCCTGGTGTCAGCAGGTGGCCAGAACTTTCGGCTGTACCTCTGACTTTGAGGATATGTCTTGCGATCGGCCAACTACTAGATTATGTATTTCTTGCAGCCGCACAGTGTCCAGTATTTCGCTGATGGTCGCCCCATCCTTAAATATGGGTTTTAGGTACCCTTTAAGCTTTTAGCGCGTTTGGAAATCCGCCTCCTCCTCCTCCTCCTTCTTCTTCTCCTCCTTCTTCTTCTCCTCCTCCTCCATCTCCTCCTCCTCCTCCTCCTCCTCCTCCTCCTCCTCCTCCTCCTCCATCTCCTCCTCCTATTCCTGCTCCTGCTCCTCCTCCTCCTCCTCCTCCTCCTCCTCCTCCTCCTCCTCCTCCTACTCGTCCTCTTCCTCGTCCTCCTCCTCGTCCTCCTCCTCCTCCTCCTCCTCCTCTTCCTCCTCCTCCTCCTCCTCCTCCTCCTCCTCTTTTTCGTCCTCCTCCTCCTTTTTCTCCTCCTCCTCCGCGTCGTCCTCCTCGTCCTCCTCCTTCTCCTCCTCCGCCTCCTGCTCATCCTTTTCCTCCTCCTCATCCTCCCCTCCCCTCCTCTTTCGCTTCGCAGGATCTTTTGGCGCGCTCCACGGCGCGCTTTTCCACGGATGAGCGCCCAAAGGCGCGCAGCCACATGTGGCATTTCGGCCACGCTCGTCGGAGACAGCCTTCACCTAGCGAGTGGCGCTGGTGCTTTGCAGCGTTGTCGTTGGTCGTTCGTTTTTTTTGCCACCCGTCCGCTGTTCTTTGCACCAGCGAAAGAGCGCTCCACGGAGTGGGTGGCGCGCTCCTCCACGGCGCGACGCGCCCCACGGGGCGTTCCACGGCTCGGTTACCAGAGGGCGGCCGCCTTCTCCTGTCTCGTCTCCAGGGGGGCGCACGCTCCGCGCCAGAGGCGCCCTGGGGATCCCGAGGCGGCAGTGCCACGACGCGCGGCAAGGCCGCCGTGGGGGGCGCGGGCGCCCTGCTTGGCGTGTGCCGGCGCGGCGGGCGCTGCGCGGCGCAGCGTGGCGCGCGCCGGGCGGCGCAGGGCGCTGCGGGGCGCAGGGCGTTGCAGGGCGCAGGGCTGCACGAGGCGCCCGCGCAGGGCGCTGCGCGGCGCGCTCCGCGCTGGCCGGCGGCGGGCTGCGCGGCGGGCCAGCCGCCGCCAGCGCCCGCCGCGCGGCGGCGGAGGGCGGCCGCCGTGGCGGTGCGCCGCCGCCGTGGGGGGCGCCTGCCGCACAGCCCTGCGCGGCGGCGTGGCGCGGGCCCCCTCTTGCCCGGCAGGCGTGCGAACCCCCGCGAGGCAGCGGCGCCCTGTCGGGATCCTGTCCGCGGCATCCGGAGGTACTCTCCTCCTCCTCCTCCTCCTCCTCCTCCTCCTCCTCCTCCTCCTCTCCTCCTCCTCCTTGCTCCTCCTGTTCCTCCTCCTCCTCCTCCTCCTCCTGCTCCTCCTCCTCCTGCTCCTCCTCCTCCTGCTCCTCCTCCTCCTCTGCTTCCGGCGCGGCGTTGGTGGGGGAATCGGTATCGCGCAAGCGTGGGTGCGTATGGGATGTGTGCGTCTGCGCCCCCAGCGGCGCGAGGCGCGCGCGCGCGCGGAGGGATTCTGTAGTATGGGTTCGGTGGCGGGCGCTCTCTGACCGAGGAGGAGGAGGAGGTTCAGGAGGAGGAGGAGGAGGAGGAGGAGGAGGAGGAGGAAGAGGAGGAGGAGGAGGAGGAGGAGGGGAGGAGGAGGAGGGGAGGAGCAGGTTCAGGAGGAGGAGGAGGAGGAGGAGGATGAGGAGGAAGACGAGGAGGAGGAGGAGGAGGAGGAGGGGGAGGAGGAGGAGGAGGAAGGATATTCTACACGATGCTGTGCCATAGTGTTCGGGTCGGGCGTGCGTCTCCAGTCTCCACAAGAGGCGGTAGGCTCAGGGGCGGCGTTGGAGGGGGATAGGCTCGAGGTTCGAGGCCCTTGGGCGTTCTCGTAGGCTCGGGGTGCTCCAGTCTCGAGACGCTCTCCAGCAGCTGCCTCGTCGAGCGCTTTCTCTGTGCTTCCGAATCTTCCCGAACGGTTGCCGGGGAGTCGAGTTTTGATACGCAAGCCAGGGGGCAACGTAAGGGGGAGATAGGCTGAGAGGGGATTGCTTCGACCCCCAATCGCCCATCTCACTGCCGAGAAGTGCCCGGTTGCCCACCTCGCCCAGGAACGTGCTGATCCGCTATCGGGTTGTCGTCCAGCTATCGGCGATGTGTCGCCGATTTCCGCTCGACGTCTTCCCCTGAGCTACTCCCCCCCCCAGCGTCGCGCTAGAGGGCAGTGCCCTTCTCCATGGGGGGGAGGCGGCGCGAGGGCGTGAGGGCGCGGCGATATCCGCCCGCGCACCGCGGGGCGCCGTGCGCGAAGTCTGGTGACCTCGGCGTCGGGGGCGCCCTCCTCCTCCTCCTGCTCCTCCACTCCTCCTCCTCCTCCTCCTCCTCCTCCTCCTCCTCCTCCTCCTCCTCCTCCTCCTCCTCCTCCTCCTCCTCCGCGTCCTGAGGTGTCTGCTTTGCCAAAAAATCACGACGGGAGGTTTTTCGCTGTGTTCGGCCTCCGGGGGCCCTCGCCCCCCGCGCGCTGGCCGCAGTCCCGCTGCGTGAGAGTGCCCCCGCGCCCGACGTCCCCCCCTCCGCGGCCGCCTCCTCCGCCTTTCCACGTAAAGATGGAAGCAGCAGGGTGCCTTTGCCCTAGCTGCTGCTCGAAGCAGCGCGCGGCGCTGTCGACACCTTGAGGAGCCACCGGGCCGCAGGAGGCCCGGGCGCCAAGCGCGACATGGGCCGGCGGACCACGGGACCGGACCGGAGCGAAGCAGACTTTCCCCCTCCCTCTTGCATGTGCACGGCTTCCCCCGGGGCCGTAGGCGACCCGAGGAGGAGGGGGAGGAGGAGGAGGAGGGGGAGGAGGAGGAGGAGGAGGAGGAGGAGGAGGAGGAGAGAGGAGGAGGAGGAGGAGGGAGGAGGAGGGAGGAGGAGGAGGAGGAGGGGGAGGAGGAGGAGGTGGAGGAGGAGGAGGGAGAGGAGGAGGAGGAGGAGGAGGAGGAGGAGGAGGGGGAGGAGGAGGAGAGTTAGGGGGGGAGGAGGGGGAGGAGAGGAGGAGGGGAGGAGGAGGAGGAGGAGGAGGAGGAGGAGGAGGAGGGGAGGAGGAGGAGGAGAGAGGAGGAGGAGGAGGAGGAGGAGGAGGAGGAGGAGGGGAGGAGGGGGAGGGGGGGAGGGGGGAGGGGGAGGAGGGAGGAGGAGGTGGGAGGAGGAGGGGGAGGAGGAGGAGGAGGAGGAGGAGGAGGAGGAGGAGGAGGAGGAGGAGGAGGGGTCGCTCCAGCACTGGCTGGCGCGCTCGATCTGCGCGGCACCCACGAGGCACCCACGAGGCCGTGCGCCAGAGGTCGCTTCTGCCCAGGGTCACTCCTTGCGCGCAGTCGAGCGACCAGAAAACCCTCGCTCGTTCCCTGTTCGGCACTCCTCGTTCGGCGGCGAGCGAGGGGGGGAAGTGAGAAGGAGGAGGCCTTCTCGGAAGGCGGCGGGGCTCCTCAGAAGCCCTCCGGCCTTCTGAGAAGTTCTCTGTGCCTTCGGGGACGGAGTAGACAACTTCTCAGCAGGCCGGGGGCCTTCCGAGCCTTCTGAGGAGGCCCGCCCCTTCGCCGACGACGCCTGGTGCTTCTGTCGGTCATATAGCTCGGCTCCCCGGTGGCCGTGCGGGCCGATCTGGGCACCCCCAGCACGCTCTCGGCGAGGCGCCGCGGCTGGAGCGCACCCCGAGGCTGGAGCCGTCGACGACGACGCCCGAAAACCCGAAACTCTTGACCAGCCACGAAAACCCGAAAACCCGCCGGGAACCTCGAAGGTTGGAACCTCACGAAGGAGGCTAGAATCTTGAGAACCTTGGACCTCATCAGCACGAAAACCTGAAAACCCGAAACTCTTGACTACGAAACCCGAAAACCTGCCGGGAACCTCGAACCCGAAACTCTTGTTGAGACTTCCCCCCCTCGCTCGCCGCCGACAAAACGCTGGACTCGTGGCGGGCGCGTGGCGGACCTTGCCCTGCGACCTTCGCGCGCCGGCGGCCGTCCCGCCCTCTTCGCAGGAGGGCCTACGAGACCCACCGGGCGGTGGACCGGGCGCGCGCGTCGACGGCACGCCCGCTGGCGGGCGGCTCCGTCGCGGACCCCGCGGGGGCCGGGCTCGTCGCCGCCGCCTTCGCTGTCGTCGCCGCCGTCGTCGTCGCGGCCCCCGTGGCCGTCGCCGCCGTCGCCGTGGCCGTCGCCGTCGTCGCCGTCGTCGCCGCCGCCGCCGCCTTCGTCGCCGCCGCCGCCGCCGTCGTCGTCGTCGTCGTCGTCGTCGTCGTCGTCGTCGTCGTCGTCGTCGTCGTCGTCGTCGTCGCTGTCATCGTGGCCGTCGTCGTCGCCGTCGCCGTCGTCGTCGTGGTCGTGGTTGTCGTCGTCGTCGTCGTCGTCGTCGTCGTGCTCGCGGGCCGCATTTCCGTCAGCGGTGGCCCTCATGTGAACGGGCACGTTGGGCCTCCTCAAGTTTACCCAGCACGTTTCTTCCGCATGTTCCGGGCGTGATTCTTGCCGTGTGCGTTTGCAGCGTCTGGTTGGCGTCCGTGTCTTGGCCAGTCCTTCTACCACTTCCTTTCTTCGCCGCGCCGCTGTGCAGTTGATGATTGTCTTTTGCTTGCTTGCTTCAAAACTGCTGTCCTCGGGGGCCAACTGCACGTTAGGCGCGGCAGCGAGGTATCTGCCGCGAGAGAAAGATGACAAGGACCACGGTTGTGGCCATGATGATCCTGAGGGGTAGTGGCTGGTGGGCTTGTGAATGGGTGGATGAAGAAGAGTAGGACGAGGAGGATGAAGAAGAGAAGGAGAACGGGGCGAGAGGCGTAGGAGGGGGACGGTGACGGTGGCCTCTTCCAAGTACTCCGAAGATCAGCATAGGGTCACGCATGCGCCAGAGGCACTGCCCACTGCAACCCCGTCCGCCCCGGTCATAAAGAAAAGCGGCGGGCTTGGAACTGATCATGTCCACTATGAGGATCAGGTCCGACCTCCTCATTCTCCTCCTCCCGCCCCCTCTTCCTCCTCTTCCTCCCTTTCCCCCTTCATCTCCACCCTCCTCCTCCTCCTCCTCCTCCTCCTCCGCCTCCTCCTCCTCCTATTCCTTCTCCTCTCCGCCCCCCCTACTCCTCGCCCCTCCTCCTCCATCCAGTTGTTCCACATATATGTAGGCGTGTTAGCCAGCGTGGATCCCAAACAGTGTGTTTCTAGCTATCTGTGTTGTTCAGTTTATGTTGTACAGTTTATGTTGTGCATTCTACGTGGTGCGATGTGCAATATGCTGTGTGCAATCAATAGAATGTGTGCAATCTATGGTATGCAGTATCTATGTTGTGGAATAAGTTTGTGCAATCCATGTTGTGCAATCTATGCTGTGCCATCTATGTGGTGCAATCGAAGTAGTGCAATTTATGTAGGTATCTGTATATATATATATATATAGATGGCATCTTCCATGCTGTGCAATCCATGTGAAGCAGTACATGCGATGCACTATATCGATGGTGCAACATATGTGGTACAAGAATGGTTTTGCGAAGCAATGCAATGCAATGCGTAGCAATGTGTAGCAACGCATAGCGACGCAACTCACTGCAGTACAAAACAACACGATGCAATGCCAATCAGTCCAAGCAAAGCAAAGCAATGCGCGGGAAAATAACAAACCAATGCAAGCACTGCAATGCATATCACGGGGTAGCAACGCACGGGCGGCGACGAGGCGTCGATGGGGCGGCGACGGCGGCCACATAGCCGCCAAACCGAAGACACGGCCCAGACGACCGGCTGCGACGAGGCGGCGACGGGGCGGCGACGGCGGCCACGTAGCCGCCAGACCGAAGACACAGCGCAGACGACTGGCGGCGACGAGGCATCGGGGCGGCGACGGCGGCCACATAGCCGCCAGACCGAAGTCACGGCCCAGTTGTTTAGATCGGGGGTAAGAGAACCTAAGTGCAAGCAGTGTTTTGGGAATCTATACAACTGCACTGCTCGTCTGGCCACCAGGCATGTCGGTAAGGCAGGTTGGGCTTTTCGCTTGAGACGTCTTCTCCGTTCCGTTGATGACCTCGACGCTTGAAATCTCCAACAGTTGTAGGGATGGATGGAGAGAGTTTTCAAATGTGGCTCTCGTCCTAACGCCGCGCGCAATCGTTTAAACAAAATTCAGCTTTCATACGGATGGAGGGGGCGGTTTCAAGATGTTGTTTTCGCCCTAGCGCCGCGCGCACTCGTCGTAAACATTCCCAGCAGCTACACGGATGGAGGGCGGCTCCTTTCCAACAGGTGCCTCTGGCCTCAGTGCCGTTCGCATTCGTCCATCAGAAGCTTCAACCAGTTAAACGGATGGAGGGCGGATACCTTTCCACATGTGGCTCTCGCCCCAGCGCCGCGCATATTCCTCTTAAGCGCTTGCCAGAAGTTCACGGATGAAGGGCGAGTCATTCTCAAATGTGGCTCTCGACTTAGGGCCTCGTAACATAGTTTCAAAAGTTTCCATTCTTTCCAACACATATTTATCGTTGGATACTTCCTTGTTCCTGGTGGCGCGGTATTTAAACATTGGGAAACAGCTACATGGACGGAGGCCGGCTCCTTTCCAAATAGGGGCTCTCGCTTGATCCGTCCTCAGGTCTCATGACCAGACGCTTCAATTTGAAGGACATGTGAACGGATAGAGGGCGGCTCTTATTCAAATCGGGGCTATCCTTGGACGCATTCTTTGACGCCATGATCCTACCTCGCCGCCGTCCTCATAGCTAAGCATGAAAGACAGCTCCGTTCAAAACGGGGTTTTCGCTTGAATTGCAGGACTATGGGATGCTCGTCTTCCAAGTGGACACAGTGAAAAACGAATTCTTGCAGGGACTTATGAAGGGGGGGGACTTGGGGACGGGTGGGCGTCGGGAAGCATGGTTGATGCTTCTTGGACTTCATCGGGTCCCTCTCCTCCTCCTCTTCCTCCTCATCCTCCTCCTCCTTCTCCTCCTCCTCCCCCCCCTCATCCTCATCCTCCTCCTGCTCTTCCTCCCCATCGACGACACAACGGGGGGGGAGGGAACCCGCCTCACCCCTCGTCGTCCTCCTCCCCCTTTTTCTTGTCGTCCTCCCTCTCCTCCTCCTCCTCCTCCTGCTCATCTCTCCTCCTACTCCTTCTCCTCCTCCGCTTCGTCCTCCTCCTCCTCGCCTTCCTCAGCGTCCCTCGTCCTTATCCTCGTCGTCCTCCTCCTCCTCCTCTTTCTCCTCGTCGTCCTTCTCCTTCTACTTCTCCTCCTCCTTGTCTTCCTCCTCCGCCTTCTCCTTCTTGCGATGCGGATTGCGAAGAACGACCTGGAGAACATGCAGAGCGTCATGGAGGCATCCGAGAGGGAGCTGCAGACCATCGAGAAGCTCGAGAGGAAGGAAGTCGAGAGGCTCCAGCGTCGTCAGGAACTGCGCGAGAGCACGGGCACCCTGCTCGACGGCACCGGTATTCTCGAGAAATGCGCCGTTTTAGGTGGAGCGGCTAGTTTCAGCGGCCGCGCGTGAGAGCGCCCGTTCGCGCGTGCTGCTGCACTCGCGATGGGCATCTCGCAGTGCAGGCCGTGGGGGCCTGCACCGACGTAAGCGTCTTTTTCTGGAGCACCGACAGGAGGTGCAATAATACAGGAGACAGTACACATTCCGATGGGCACAACACCGCTGGGACGACGAGTGGATAACGAGGGTTCCACAGAGACCACTAGAGCGCTCCCCTTAAGGGCCCCTCCTCCCGTGGAAAGACAGTGGGACATGACCAGCATCGCAGATGTGGAGGCCCTCGCGCGCCGTGACACTAGTGGTCTTGCTCGCCCGTACATGCGCGCCGACTGGATGGGGGTATTTGAAAGGTGCAAGTTGATTACTGCAGATTTTTTGATGCGTTGTATTGCAGCACGGGGTCTGTGTCGGACACTACGTTGCATGGTTCGGCCATCGACCGGCGCGTCCAGGAAGCGAAGTGAGTCGAGAGATGGATGGGGCTCTTTTCCAAGCGTGGGCCCAGCAGGACTTTGGTAGACAATTCTAGACGCTGCGCGTGTCCCCGCCGGCCCATCCACAATCGATGCGTAGGGGGGCTGACGGAAGAAGGGCAACAGAGACGCTCATAGTGGAACCGAGCGGGCAAGAACGGTGAACTGGGAGATCTTTTGTGGCGAAGGTTGCATGTGTTGCTGCTGGTGCTCTTGCTCCCGCTGGCACTGCTTCTGCTGCTGTTGCTGCTGGTGTTGCTGGCTCTCGACCAGCGAATGCCCAGGCGAATGGAGGTGATCAGGGAAGTGAAGGAGCACGCAGAGTAACCGAGGGCTGGGGACACCAAAGACGGGTTTCCACTCCCAGCTCGGGGAGGCATCGTGGACCCCTTGCTGGAAGTGTCTCCCGGTCGTGCTAGTGTCGCTTCTCCTCCCAACGCGTCGTCGACGACGACGACGGCGGCGGCGGCGATGATAGCGGCGGCAGCGGCGGCGACGATGGCGGCGGCGGCGACAGCGGCGGCGAGGAGGAGGAGGAGGAGGACGAGCAAAAATGCCAGAGGTCTCCTGAATGCCTTTCGGAGCCTCTTGGGATATCTCTTGGGCGCTTCTTGGAGGCATCTTGAGACGTCTGGGGGGTCTCTTGGCGGTCCTGGGGGGCCTTTGGGCGTCTTGAGTGCGTCGGGGGGGGGCCTCTTGGAGGCCTCTTGAGGCCACCTTAGCGCCTCTTGGGGCCTCCTGGGCGTCTCTTGGGGCCATCTTGGAGGCGATCGATCAAAGAAGGGGGGTTCCTTTCCTTGCCTTCTGTGACCCCGCATCATATGCCCTTCGTGGCCCCCGCTCGTTCGAGCTCTTCGTGGCCCCATGCGCATTCCCTTCGTGTCCCCGCTGTCGCCCTTCGTGGCCTACTTCGTGCCCTCGTTCCCTTCGTGGCCCTGCTGTCGTTCTTTCTCTCGCTCTCGCTTTTCGCTCGTCGTCGTCGTCGTCGTCGTCGTGGTCGGTCCCCTGTCCGTCCCTCTTGGGGTCGGGCTGCCGCCGATCAGCGCTGCCGCTGGCCAGGCCGACGGTCCGCGGCCGCCCCGCCGCTTGCCGGGGCCCGGCTTGCAGGGAAGAAAGTATACCCCCCGGGTACGATCGAAGACGAAGCGGGCGGGTATCGAGGGTTTGGGAAATACGCGTTCGCGGACACTCGAGCAGATAAGAGCGAACAGTCTTAACATTATTAATCGCTTCGCTCATTCCGCCGGCCCATATTGTCGCACCGTTGTGGGCTAGCCGAGTTTTGGGGCCTCTTGGGGGCCGTTTTGGGGCCTCTTGGGGCCTCTTTTGGGCCTCTTGGGCGCCTCTTGGGGCGTCTTGGGGGCCTCTTGGGGGCCTCTTGGGGCCTTTTTGGGGCCTCCTGGGCGCCTTCTGGGGCGGAGGGCTCGATTTTTCAGTTCTCGGTTCCCCTCTTGAGCCCCTCTTGGGCCCGTCTTGGGGCCTCTTGGTCCGTCTTGGGCGGCACTTGGGCCGTCTTGGGGGCCCTCCTGGGCCGTTCCGGGGCCGTCTTGGGAGCCTCGTGGGCCGTCTTGGAGCGGTCTTGGGGGCCTCTTGGGCCGTCTTGGAGCGTCCGGAAGCCGAAAAAGCCAGAACGCAAAAAACATAGAAAAAACAATGAAAATCAACGATTTTGGCCTCTTGGGGCCCTCTTCGGAGGCCTCTTGGAAGGCCCTTGGGGCGTCTTGGAGGCCTCTTGGGCTGTCTTGGGGCCCTGTTGGGCGTCTTCGGGCGATCTTTGGCCGTCTCGGGGCCCTTGGACCGTCTTGGAGGCTTCTTGGGGACCTCTTGGCCCGTCCTGGGGCCCTGTAACAGGGCTCCGGGATCTCTGGCCCGACCTTGCCGGGACCTTGCCGGGACCTTGCCGGGGTACTTTTCGTCCGGGGACCTCCAGGGGCCGCCCCGCGCGCGCGAACTAGAAATACTGTTAACCAGGTACCGGAGATCTTAGCACGCCCTGGCCCGTTGGGCCGGCGAATTGTTGTTGTTGCTGCTGCTGCTGCTGCTGTTGTTGTTGAACATTATTCCTTCTAAAGAATTATTATTGTTGGGACCCCTGGTGCGCGACCTCTGCGCCGCGCCTAGGCCGCAGCTACATTTTCATCATTTTTTCGCGAAAGCTTCAGAAAAGTGGATGAGCTCCGGATCCGGTTTTTTGTTGACGCTCGTTTTCCCTTGCAAAAAACAATAGAAAATGAAAATTCTTGTTTTTACTTGATCAAATTGCAAGAATCCCTTGCAAAAAATAAGGTAAAGTGGACATTCGTGCGCGCAAGACGAAATCCTTCCAAAACCTTAGGTTTCGTAACGATTTTAACATAAAAACATCAAAAACCCAATGGTTTTCTCAGAAAAAATTGTCAAAATGTCCTTCCGCGCGCTCTTGCGGATTCCTAGGAAACCCACCAGATTTTAAACATTTCTGTTAAAAGGGCCTTTGCGAGGAACCTTTTCAGGTGCTTCGACCTTCTGCAACAACGGTTGCGAGCCTACGAGGGCCACCATCCCTTGCAAAAAATGACATGAAGTGCACATGCGCGCGGCCGCCGCGCGCGCGTGCCGAAATCCTGCCAAACATAATGTGATTTCAATAATTTCAAGATGCGATGTTCCGAAAACATATGCAAACGCAAGACTTTCTCATCCGAAAAATATCAAAATCCACCCGCGGGCTCTTCATGAATCTTTAAAACCCAAGATGGCCCCAAGAGGCGCTCAAGATGGCCCCAAGAGGCGCCCATGAGGCGAATCTCTTTCTATCTCTCTCTCCACTGGCTCTCTGTCTTGCTCTCTCTCTCTCTCTCTCTCTGTCTCTCTGTACTATGTATGTCATACGCAACAAATGCACCATGCGGGGCACATGCGGGGCCCAAACAAGTGATCAACCTCTGCGGGTGTGTACTCCACGCCAGTGTAGTATCCACGATCGTCCGCGCGCCACGAAGTGAAGTGTCCTGACGTCATAGGGCGGGAAGCTGGGTGTGGGTGGTTCCCGAGAGTCGTGTGGATGTTTGGTAGAGCTTGCATTGCCCCCCCACGAAGTGGGGGTATTGGCTGGCGTCGCATGAAAATCCTGGCACTGGGGAGAACACTGAGCGTTCGGGTAAAATGATTGTTGTTGTTGTTATTGTTGTTGTTGTTGTTGTTGTTGTTGTTGTTGTTGTTGTTGTTGTTGTTGTTGTTGATGTGTTGTTGTTGTTGTTGTTGTTGTTGTTGTTGTTGTTGATGCTGTTGTTATTTGTGTATGGTTGTGTGTGTGTGTGCACGAAGCCTGGCCCCCTCACCGCCCACCAAGCCACCCCAACCCATCCCGAAGGCCCTGGTGTGCCCTCCGTTCCCCGTGGGAGGGGATCGGGGAACGCGGAAACACACACACGAAGCCCGTAGCCCCCCCCCCTCTTGGGAGCGGGCTGCGCGGGTCGGCGCGGGCTGCGCGGGTCGGTCGAGAGGAGGAGGAGGAGGAGGAGGAGGAGGAGGAGGAGGAGGAGGAGGAGGAGGAGGGAGGAGGAGGAGGTGGAGGAGGAGGAGGAGGAGGAGGATGAGGCGGAGGAGGAGGAGGAGGAGGAGGAGGAGGCGGAGGCGGAGGGGGAGGAGGAGGAGGAGGAGGAGGAGGAGGAGGAGGAGGAGGAGAAGGAGGAGGAGGAGGGTCGGTCGAGCCTCGACCTCGATCGAGGAGGGTCGAGCTCGGGCGGCGTGCGGGTCTTCGGGTCGGGCCGGGGTGGCCTGGCAGCCGGCCGTCCCCAGGACCTCGGGCGGGCCGCGGACGAGGCGCCGGAGGAGGCGGGCCTGCCGCGGCCGCCGCCGCCCCCGCCGGCCACCGCCCTGGGCACTCGGAGCACCTCGTCGGGGCAGCCGGCCTCGGTGTTCGAGCCCGCCGGGCCGTCGTGATCCCTCCTCGTCGTCATACAGTCAGTCGTAGCGCACAGTCAGGACCCCGAGCACTTGGAGCAGATCGTCGTGTCAACCGGCCTCGGTGTTCGAGCCCGCCCAGCCGTCGTGGATCCTCCTCGTCGTCATGCAGTCAAAGCGCACAGTGAGGACGCACGGTGGTCCCCTTGGAGCACCCGCCGACTATCGCCCCGAGCGCTTGGAGCAGCTCGTCGTGGCAACCGGCCTCGGTGTTCGAACCCGCCCGGCCGTCTTGATCCTCCTTGTCGTCATACAGTCAATCGGTGGCGGCAAAGAGGGGGGTGATGACTAGGGGGGGGTGGATATCATGGCGGGGGCCACGAGATTTCCCCAGATTTCATGGCGCCTCTTCTTATTTCATTACGTCCCTGGCCCCCCCGCTGGGCCGCGCACGTGCCGCCGGTCATGATTTGCACCCCCCCTTCTTGGACACCCCCCTTTTGGCCGCTCCCGAGTCAAAGCGCACAGTCAGGCCGCACGGTGGTCCTCTTAGAGCACCCTGGCGTTCTCGCCTCTGCGGCCCGTCCTCTGCGGTGTGCAGCGGCCAGCCCTTCAGGGGGTTGACCGCCCGCCGCCCCAAAGGTGCCAACTTCGGCGTCCAAGGCCCCTGCGACCTTACCGCCCGTCCTTGCCATAGATCTCGACTGTACCCCTGGTGTATGTTGTTCCCCCTGCTCCCTGGGTCCTTGGAGTTGAGGGAATGTCCGGCGCGAAACTGCCGCCTGGGGATCATATAAGGAAGGCCTCCTGGGGCCCTGCCTCCGCCGCCTGTGGGCCTCTCTCGGAGCCTTTTTGAGCCATCTTAGGCCCCTCGTGGGGACCAAGATGCAAGCTTGCGAGGACGCTTCCCTCGAAGTCTCGGTTTTGAGAGGACGTCTTACGCAAAACAGCAGCTTCCCGAGCTTACTCTGGGCAGAACGCGAAGCGATGCTGTTTGACTCCCTTGCTGCTGATGCTGCGGGCTGCCGCCGTTCGTGGCTGCTTGATGCTGTTGGGCGTTGCTTGCTGTTGCTCGGTGCTGCGCGCCTGTGCTTGCTGCTGCGTGCTGCTGGCTCGCGCTTCCATTCCCACGCCCATTCTCCTTTTCCGCCTCCCCATCGCTCTTTTCATAGCTCCGCCTCCTTACCGCTCCTCCGCGCTGCTCCGCTTTGCTCCTCGCCCCTCGCCCTCCTTGGGGCTCCTCTTCTGCGTCTGCCTTCCTCTTCCTCCTCGTCGCTTCTCCCTGTCCCTCTCCTCCTCCTCCTCCTCCTCCTCCTCCTCCTCCTCCTCCTCCTCCTCCTCCTCCTCCTCGCTCCGCCCGCGGGCGCTGCTGGGCTGCCGCCTACGGCAGCTGCCGCCGAGGACGGACCCGGCCCAAGGTATCGACATGGTGTCGGGTCGGCCCATTGCCTTGCCTCCCCCCCTTGCCGAGAGATCTCCTCGCTCCACCTCCTTCCATCAAACGGCGAGTCCTCGAAAACCCACCCCCACCCCCAGTCCCGACGCCCATCCCCGAGCCGGCGATTCAAGGGGTCGGGACTGGGGGTGGGGGTGGGTTTTCTCCGTTCCTGGACCCCGAAAACCCACCCCCACCCCCAGTCCCGACTCCTTGAATCGCAGGTTCGCGGATGGCGTCGGGACTGGGGGTGGGGGTGGGCTTTCGCCCTCTCATTCCTCTCCTCCTCCTCGCTCCTCCAGCGGCAGCTTTTGGGGCACAGGCTGCGCGTGCCGCCTGCCGTGGGGCCCGCCCGCCCGGCCGCTCTGACCCGATGGTCGTGCCAGCCCGCCAGGGCAGCTGAGCCCCGCCTGGCCGGTTCGGCCCGTCCGGCTGTCTACGTGGGTTTTGTGCTGGCTCTCTTGGGGTCCTCGCGTCGACTGCACGTGAGAGTTGCCCTTCGCGGGAGTGACCTCTGGTCTGCGCGAGCAGAGTGGGTACGGAAAGAATGGGTACAATGCCCAACGGCAGGTCCTGTTCATGTTGACCAGGACTCGCTGTCCGTGCCGCCGTGGCCTGTGTCCATTTGAGACAGAAGGCCGCCTGCCCAACAGCGGCCGTTGTTGGTTTGGGACAACATTTGTTGTTGGGCATTGTACTCATTTTTGTCCGTACCCATTCCGGGCGTCCAAATTTGGTGCGGGCACATTGGAGCCCCCTGATCGCCGAACGCGATGCGATAGTGTCGTCTTGCGCGCCAGTGTTTGGTCGCCCCGCGGTCCCCCAATAGGCCGCGCACCAAAGGTCATTCTTACCCAGGGTCACTTTCGCGTGTAGCCGACTCTCGGGCCACAGTAGGCTCTTACTGGATCACATATGCGCTTGCGGCAACAGCTCGTTCAAACTCTACGTTGTGGTAGGATGTCTCATGCAACGCTGCAGTTCTCGAAACTCTGTCGAGGCGTCTTGGGCCATATTGGAAACATCTTGGGGCAGCGCGTTGGTTCTCATGGGGCCCTCTTCGGGCCCAGTCGAATTATGTGATGTTGATTGGTACCAGAAGCCAGTTTTTGGGAAACAACTCCCTTCAACTTCGATATTAAAATGATATCCCAGGCGAACTGGTCATATCAGCTCTCTTGAAGTTCTCTTGGGGCCCTCTCGAGCTATTGTAGCTTCTTCGTTTCCAAGAGGCGAAATTTCAGAAACAACACCTTCGAAGTCTCCAATTGGGGAGGATGTCTCACGCACCACTAACGTTTCAAGCCATACTGGATGCCTCCTTGGACGTTGTTTGCGCTCTGTTGTGGCTTCCCTGGGGCCCTTTTAAGCCATCTTTCACCTCTTTTGGAGTCCAAGGGGTAACTCCTGATAAACAGCATCCTGTGAGTCTCCACCTCGAGGATGTCTAATTCGAAACTAACGTTTTGGACCATATTGGAGGCCTTCTGGGGCCCTGTCTGCGTCATATTGGGCCTCTGTTGGAGCCCTCGTACGCCATCTTAGACCCCTCTGGGAGCCCAACACGCAGGCATACTACGACGCTTCCTTCGACACATTCAATTTGAGCTGATGTCTCACGCGAAGCGGTTAATTCCAAAACCCATGCGTGGCACAACGGGCAGCCCTGCTGCTTGACTCCCTTGGCGCTGATGCTGCCAATTGCCGTTGTTCGTGGCGGTTGGATGCTGTTCGGCGCTGCTTGCTGCTGCTTGGTGCTGCGCGCTGTTGCCTGCTTTTCATTCCCGCATTCCTTCTGATTTTTCCAGGTCTTCAGCGTCCACTCCTTTTTTCTCCATCCCTGTATCCTCACTGCGCTTCCTCGTCCCCTCGTCCTCCTCCGCGTTCCGCTTCCGCGCTTCTCTTCCTCTCCCTCCTCGTTTCTTATCCTCGCTCTGCTTCCTTCTCGTCGTCCCTCCTTCTTTTTCTTCCCCCTCGGCCCTTGACTGTACGCTCGGTCTCCTCGTCGCTTCTCCAGGAAGCTTTGGGGACACATAGGCAACCCGCCCGGCCGTTCCAGTTCGATGGTCGTGTCAACCCGCATGGACGTTGCAACCCGCCTGGCCGTTTTTCGCCCGCCTGACCGTCCCAAACCGGCCCTGCGTTGGTTCTAACGGAGCCCCCTTGGGTCACCTTGGGCACATCTTGGGGGGCGGCGTTGATATCCGTGGCCAGGCTTGAGTTGGAGTTCCACGGCTGCCAGACCCTGGATTCTGTATCCAATGGTTCTGTCTCTAATGCCAATCACCGCATGCATGCTTAAGACATCAATTCTTTTGAAGTCACCGTCGTGGGGGGATGCCTCGCGCAACGCTGCCATTGCCGGGGCCCCGTCGAGGCGTCCCTGGCCATTTTGGAAGCATCCTGGGGCCCTCTTCTGGCTCTCATGGGGCTCTCCTGAAGCCCTGCTGAAACGCATCATGGCTTAATGCCGCCCTCGTACTTAGGGCCTCCAAGAAGGGCCTCACACTTGGGCACTCTTTGGAGACCATGAGGAGCTTTGGGGCATTGAGAAGCAGCCTTTTCAAAGTTTCAATTTTGGTAGGAAGTCTCACGCGAAACGGCTGTTTGGGGCCATGCTGGGGTCCTCCTGGGGCCCTGTTCGTGCTTTCGTGGGCCCCTCTTGGAGACCTCTCGGGCATTTGTAGACCCTCCCTGCAGCCCAAGCGGCAAGCTTTGACAAACAAATCCTTCGAAATATTGGGAGGATTTCTAGTGCGAAGCTGCCGTTTTGGAGCCTTTTCTGAGGCCTCCTGGGGCCCTGCTGGGGCTCTCTTGGGGCCTTCTTGGAGCCCTCTTGAGCCATCTCAGACAACTTTTGGATCCCAGCAGGCAAGCTCACGAAAACGCCTCCTTCGAAGTTCCGATGCTGTGGGGTTCTCGCAGGCCTACACCCCGGGGGGGGGGGGGGGGGGCCGGGGTGTTCGGCGATGGCGAGCGCTTCTCCCCCTCAAGCTCAGCCTTTTTTATTCCGAGTCCGCACGAGAATCGCTTCGCGCATGTGGGCATGCGCTCAGAGCGTGCTGCTTCGGCAACAAGGCGCGCTTCTCCGTCACCCAGGGTCCGCCTCTTCCTCTTAGGCCCTCACGAGGGTCGCTCCGCTCTTCCAGTCGCAGGGCGTCCGTTCGGCTACCTGGAGCGCTTCTCACCCTCAAGCAGTCTCTCTTTATTCGGGGTCCAGGCGAACATCGCTTCGCGCTTCCCGTCGTACACTCAAGGTTCTTGGTCCGGCGATGGCGAGCGTGGTTCCCTCTCATACTCCCGTCCTTTACTGGGGATCCTGGATGGAATCGCTTCGCGCTTCCCGTCTTCCATTGGAATGACCATTTGGATTCATTGAAGTACCGATGGGGACCTGTTGGAGTATCAGTAGGAAACCAGTTTAATACCAACAGGAATCCATTGGAACATCCATCGTGCCATAGGGTTCCATGGGAAGATCCATTGGACTCCATCGGAACCCAGTGGCACACAAGTAGGCATCCGCAGGCATACCACTAGGGCTCATTGGAGTACCCATTGGCTCAAGGAAGACCATGAAGTCTGCCTGCAGCACCGAGTAAGGCTTCCGCTTTCCACGTGGCGGAAGTCCCGTCTGTTCACTGGGAAGCAGGACATCTGGGTGTGTTGTTCATGCTAAGCAGGCTTCTTCACGGCAGCCCAGAGAGCAGTGACGTTGGCGAGGCGTCGGCGCTTGCGGCGACGGGAGGACGTGAGCTGAGCAGGCACTCGAAAGCCAGCTCTAGACACGAAGCATCAGAGACCCCTGCAGTGGAAGCGCTGGTCAGCGATCTCCACGACAAATTGCCGTTTCATGAGAACCGGTGGATGTGCCTTACTGAGTCTGAAACTGCTACTCTCCGCTTGGGGCCCGTGGCACGCCTGGAGGTCACCATCGTGAAGGCGAAGGGCCTCATATCTAGGGATCGCCACCGTGATGAGGGCGAAGACGAAGGACCTCCTGAGGATCCCCCAGGCAGACATGCTGAGCCGGAGGTTGTCGAGCCCGTCCAGCACGCGGAACAGAATGTGAGCGACCCAGCCAGGCAAGCCCATTGGCCATTTGCCAGTCAGTCGTGCATTCCAGTCAGGCATCTGTTCGAGTCAGCCAGGCGTGCCGAGCGGCAGGTGGCCGAGTCGGTCAGGCAGGCTGAGCAGAAGGTCGTCGAGTCAGTCAGGCATGCCGAACAGAAGGTGCTCGAGTCAGTCAGGTACGCTGAACAGAAGGTGATCGCGTCATTCTCTGCTCCCCCGCCTCAGCCATTTGTCAGAGTGTACGTAGACGACGTGAAGCAATTCGAAACAACCCATGTCAGGGATTCGCGACACCCCGAGTGGCACTCCGAGCTCGAGCTCGACATTACTGCGGCCAGGTCGATGATCCGCTTCCACCTGTACGACCTGGACGTGGAGGATGCAGAGGCCCAGGACCTGTTCAAAGGGAACATGCAAGACATTACAGTGGCGGACGACAAGCAGAACTCCTTGAAGCACTCCCTCGGCTTCGTGGAGGTGTGCGTCGGGGACGTGCCGTTCGACACGGAGATCGAGGGCTGGCTGGAGCTGCGGTTCCCCACCCACCTGCAGGGCACGAACGCGACGCGCTACGAGCAACACTGCCGCCGCCGGGAGGACGAGATGCATGAGGATGTGCTTTGGCACATGATTGTGGGCGAGGGGTCGGGAACCGCTGCGATGCAGCATGGGCGGGCTGCGGGAGAGAAGAAGCGTGACGGCGTCTTCAGTCTTCCCAGCTGTGGGCGCCTGATGAGGAGTATGAAAGAGAGAATCTTACAACACGGGGCAACAAGTCCTGATGCGACAGGTCCTCCCCAATTCAATGCAGGCGAGTTGCTCGTCAGGATGAAGTTGGTGCGGGTCGGGCTCAGCGAGAGCGACGTGATCTTTTCGCACGCTTTGCAACCTCCCGCCCTATTTTTCAATAACGTCCTCCTTGAGGAGGACCTCCCCGAGCTTGATATTCAGGAGTTGCTCGACGATGCGATGGACATCAAGTATGCAGTCTTGGATGACTTTGTCTTCTGTTTTGCCAGCTACATATGGTATCTTGCCACTTGGCAGAGTAAGAGACTTTCGGGTCTCATAGCCTTCTTTATCGAAGACGTCTACGGCGAATCACCGCCGCCCCCTGCCTTTTGAATCGTTCATGTGGCGGAGCGTTGTGGCAAGAGCTCTGCCAAGCTATCGGGCCATGTGTCCCCCCAGCCGTTACAGAAACTCTGCGGGGTGCGGGGAACACTTGCGGGAGGATGGCGGGGAAGATCAGGAGGAGGAGGAGGAGGAGGAGGAGAAGAAGGAGGTGGAGGAGGAGGAAAGGGAGGGGGCATCTTGGGAGCCTCTGGGCGCACTCTTGGGGCCTCCTGGGAGCTTCCTGGGAGCCCCTTGAAGGCATCTTGGGGGCAAGGAGGCCTCTTGGGGGCCTTTAGGGGCTTCCCGGGGACCTCTCTGGGCCGTCTTGGGGCTTTCCTGGCCCGTCTGACGCCGTCGGAAGGCGTCTTGGGGGCCTCTCTGGGCCGACTTGGGGCCCATCTTGGGCCGTCTTGGAGGCCTCTTGGGCCGTCTTGGGGCCCTCTCGGGGCCGTGTTTGGGGCCTCTTGGGCCGTCCTGGGGCCATCTTGGAGGCCTCTTGGGCGATCTTGGAGCGATATTTTGGGGCTCCTGGGCCGTCTCGGACCGTCGGACGACGAAAAGAAGCATATGCCAAACTCTTTCTCACACCTCAGTCAATTTATGAATTTGGCCTCTTCGGGCCTTCCTGGAGGCCCTCTTGGGGGCCTCTTGGGCCGTCTTGGGGACCTCTTCGGGGCCTCTTGGGCTGTCTTGGGCAATCTTCGAGCCATCTTGGGTCGTCTTGATGACCTCCTGGCCGGGCGTCCCGCCTGACGCCGTCGGAAGCCGTCTTGAGGGCCCCTCTCGGCCGACTTGGGGCTCTCTTGGGGTGCTCCATGGCCGTCTTGGAGGCCGTCTAGGGCGCCTTGGAGGCCTCTTGGGCCGTCCTGGGGGCCTCTCTGGGCCGACTCGGGGCCCTCTTGGGGCCGTCTTGGGGGCATCCTGGGCCGTTCTGGGGCCGTCTTGGAGGCCTCTTGGGCGATCTTGGGGCGATCTTTGCGGGCTCTTGGGCCGTCTCCCCAAAACGGCCCAACATTGCCCCACAAGGGCTCCCAAAGGGTTCCAAAAGGGCCCCAAGAAGACCCCGACGAGGCCCAAGAGACGCTCAAGAGCACCATGGTTCCCATCAGCGAGCTGTGACGTCACAAGCTCTTGACACCAAGGCTCCCCAGAGCGCGGTGACGTAAAAAGCTCTTCACAACAAGGCTTCCAAGAGCGAGCGGCAGTGTAACAGTCTCTGAACACCAGGGCTCCCAGCGGAGACGGCGACGTAACAAGCTCTTCACACCAAGGCTTCCAAGAGCGAAGGGTGCCATGAGCCCTCTCGGGCAAGTTCCTGAGGCGCTCTTTCCGTTTCCGTGACGGCCCAGGTGAAACGGCTCCCGGGCGGCTAAAGGTCCCCCAGGTAGGCCCGGAAATACCATGTTCATATACTGTAGTGGCCTCTGGCCGGTGCCACCGATCCGGGACGCTTCCATTGCCGCCGGAAGCGCACGATGGCGGTCATGACCGGCGACGACGGCGAGCGGTGAGGATGATGATGAGGATTGGGAATGGAGGCGACGGAGTAGGATGATGATGATGATGATGATGATGATGATGATGATGATGATGATGATGATGATGATGATGATGAGGAGGAGGAGGATGAGGATGAGGATGAGGATGAGGTGATGATGATGATGATGATGATGATGATGATGATGATGATGATGATGATGATGATGATGATGATGATGATGATGATGATGATGATGATGATGATGATGATGACGAGAAGGAGGAGGAGGAGGAGGAGGAGGAGGAGGAGGATCATGATGAGGTGAAGGGGGGTAGAGAGGAGAGGGGCAGGAGTAGCAGGATGCTGAGGATGAGGAGGAGCAGGAGGAAGCGGGAAGTGGAAGAGGGGGGGGGAGAAGGAGGAGCATGACGAGGATGGGGAGATTTTCGGCGGTTGTTGGAGATGTTCGGCGGTTGTTGGAAAGCCTCTTTGGGGCCAGGTGTTGGCCCTCTTTGGGTTGACACCTCGCCAAGGCTCTTTGGGGACACTCTTGGTTTCGGAGAAATGGCCCCTGAGGGAGCGAGTCTTTCAGCGACAGCGAAATGGCCCCCCCACGGCCTGCCGGGCGAAGCAACGGCGATGTCGTCGAGCTTTGTCGTCGTCGTCGTCGATCGTCGTTGTCGTCGTCGTTGATCGTCGTCGTCCAACGGGTTCAGCTTTTCGCCCCAGACCCGTTCTTGACGGCCCCGGGGAGGCCCGAAAGAGCTCTCTGGCCATCCCAGACACCCGCGGAAAGAAAAACATTTGTACTACAATGTTTGTTTATTCGCCAACGCGACGCTGCAAATGCCGTTGCAAAACACATACTCCCAGCGTTGCTGCTTCCAGACTCGGCTCCTCAGGGGTCCTGTCTCCGACTCTATGTTATAAAAACTCGTCTCTTGGTTTCCTTTCTGCTTGGGCCGGGCTGCGTGCGTTTCTTGGCTTCGTTTGTCGAAGGTGGCGTGGTGTGCTGGGGATTTTGGGGGGCTCTCGTGTCTGGGCGGGGCGAGTGCTCTTGTCAGCGCCTGTCGTTATGGAACGCGAGGGGGAGGAGCAGTAGTCGGAAGAGGAGGAGGAGGAAGAGGAGGAGGAGGAGGAGGAGGAGAAGGACATGGAGGTGGAGGAGAAGGTCGAAGAGGTGGAGCTGTCTGCGTCACCGCTCTTTGTGGAGCCTTCCGCATCACCGGCTTCTGCTGGGAGCCATGGTGTTTTTGGGGTCTCTGGGGCCTTCGCGCGGTCCTCTGCGGGCCCTGATGAAATCATGGATGTGGAGGACGCCGGAGACGGGAGAAGATGTGAAAGCATGCAAGAACCTTTTGTATTGCAGCGCTTGTGTTCAGATGTGGAAGCATTGGGGCCGGTTTTGGGCTTTTCGGGGGGAGTCTTGGAGGCAGTCTGGAGGCATCTAGAAGGCGTCCTGGCTCCCAGGAGCGAGCGGCAACAGAACAGTCTCTGAACACCAGGGAACACCAGGCAAGTTCCTGAGGCGCTCTTTCCGTTTCCGTGACGGCCCAGGTGAAACGGCTCCTGGGCGGCTAAAGGACCCCCAGGAAGGCCCGGAAATGCCATGTTCATATATTTCCCCCCAAGCGTTTTGTTGACTTCTTGTTATCGTACCAAAGCCCTCAACTTAGGAAGGCCGGAAATTCCATGTTCATGATTTATCCCCAGGCGCTCTGAAAGCAAATGCGCAATCGGTCTCCGTGCTAAGCATGTCGAGTGACCTTCGGCCTATCCCGCCACCGTGCCTGGGTTGTGGATATAAAGCGTGTGAGATAATGCTGGGGTCTCGTGGGGGCCTCTCGGGGGCCTCTTGGAGGCAGTGTTGAGGCCTCTTGGGGGCCGTTTTGGGGCCTCTCGGGGCCTCTTCTGGGCTTCTTGGGGGCCACTTGGGGCCTTTGGGGGCGGACCTCTCGGGGCCTTTTGGGCGCCTCTTGCGGGGCCTCCTGAGGGCCTCTTGGGGCGGAAGGCTCTGATTTTCTGTTCGTGTTCCCTCTCTTGGCCGCTTTTGGGGCCATCTCGGGGCCCTCTCGGGCCGTCTTGGGCGCCTCTTGGGCCGTCTTGGGGCGCTCTGAGGCCGTCTTGGGGCCCTCTGGGAGGCCTCTTGTGCTTTCTTCGAGCGTCGGAAAACCGAACAGGCGTTCGGCGAGAACGCCCAAATCCTTCAAACGCCTATGGTGCATCAATGATTTGTACCTGGGGTCCTCTTGGGAGGTCTTTTGAAGGGCTCTTGTGGCGTCTTGGCGGTCTCTTGGGCCATCTTGAGACCATCTTGAGCGTCTTTGGAGCGATTGTTCGGCGACTCGGGGCCCTGCCCTCTTGGACTCAAGGGAGGGTTCGGGAGGTCGCTTTGGGGGGCACGGCACCCACAGGAGGCGCAGGAAACATTTCAGAACTCACGGGAGCCAGCCAGGGAAATCCCGGGAAGGCTTGGGACACGAGTGGTCCGGGCCCTGAAAGACTTAGAATTCCCGCTGCAGAAGCAGCACATCGTCTACCTCTCAGTGCTGCAGGAGCCGTGGGGCACTCCACGTCGTGCCGGAGGCACGGTGGCGGATATGTGCTTCTTCTTGGAACCATGAGCTGACCGTCATGTGTCTCTACGCTGTCGCAACCGTCCTCTTACTGTTGAACCGCCAGGAAGGACAACGGAAGAGCATGACGACATCGGGGTTAAACGCACCCCTAAATAATACAGGGTTTAAGCTTGTTGTTCGCTGGCGTAGCATACCTCAGATGGAGGTATTCCTGTACCGAGTGGTTTTGGACAGGGGTGGCCAGTTAGTGTCCGAACGTGAACTTCACGAGTTCGTGGCGAAGGGTCTTTATAAGGGCGCGTCGTCATTAGCGCTCGAAGAAGTCATTAATGTATTGGGGACAATGGATTGGGTTACCTTCGACAGCAAGGAGACAAAGGTCAAGCCTGGAAGCTTGGTGAGGATCCACGAGAGGAGGCGTGGGACAGTGGAGAAGATCATCCCATCAGAAGCAGGCACTGATCGCATGCGTGTCGTCGTTCACTACGACGAAATCGATAGAGAAGATCAGGACCACATGGAGACCTGTTACGAGGACCACTTGCACGTCCGCACTGTCTTGCCGAAGATTCCGAAAGTTCTGTTGCCAGGCAAGCTCAAGCAGAACATTCGGAAGATTGGTTGGCAGCTCGACTACGGGAAGAAGTCGATGGTCCTTCCGATGCTCCGTTTCATCAGCGACGTTCTGACATGGAAGACGCCGCTGCTGACTACTGTGCTCGCAGTATATCTGGTCTTCAGGGCGACGATGACCTCGATGGAGTACTTCTTTCCGGGGCCCTTTGTGAACATGTCCATGTGGCTCCTGAGGAACACGAGCCACATCGTCCTGGAGGTTGCCCTCTTCTCGATGATCCCCAGGACGTGTGTCAGCCCAGCGTGTGCTCGCACCGCTCAGCTCCACCGGCAGCTCCCCACGCCGCCTGCGTCGCGTGGAAGGGCCTCAGAGGGCAAAGGCACGCGTGTGTGTGTGTGTGTGTGTGTGTGTGTGTGTGTGTGTGTGTGTGCTGACACACGTTCTGAGGATCGTCGATCTGCGCATTCTTCACTGTCTTCGCCCAGCCGCTGGCCTGGCTCCTCCCGCTGCTCAGGATGCTCGCGGGCTGGCGCGCCAGCCGGCGGCAGGCCCCTAGGCTCTGGGCCTTCTTCACCCCGCACCCGGACCCTCTCGCCCTGCGGCTCGAGGCCGCCCCGACGGAGGGCTGCTCCTCCTCGCTCTCTTCCTCCTCCTCCTCCTCTCCCTCTCGCTCCTCAAGCAGGGGGACGGGCAGTGGCAGCAGCATGCAAGCTCGGGGGTCCGCGCAGATTTCGCGGATCGGAGCTGGAGCCCCCCGGCGGCGCCTCCGGCGGCGCCCCTGGCGCGCTCCGCGCGCCAGGGAGGGGGGGTCCAGTGCTGATCCGAGAAGTCGCGCGGACCTCCGAGGTTTCTGTTTCGGTATGGCATTGTTTGTTCCCCTGTCAAGGGCTCTGGACTCCGCCGCGTGTTTTTTTCCGATCCCGTGCGAATGATTTTTCAGAGTCGGCCTCAGCATGCGTAATATTTTCCCGTGTGTGCACTCCCGTATTCCGAGGTGTGCTGATCTTCCAGTCCAGATGGCCAGAGTCATGAATGTAAGTTGCTGTTGTACCTTGCAGCGGTAGTTGACGAGTTCGACTGTGCCCTCAATTAAAAGGAGCCCATTCGATTGCACATGGAAATCCACTGGGATACCCATGCGAACGCGGGCTCATCAGCTAGTAGTTGGATGCCCAGTCACATGCTAGTATTAGTCAGGAGGATGCGATGAGGATCTTCCCAGGCGACTAGAGGAGGGAAACACTACAGCAGAAATCAACCGGAGCAGATAGAGGAGCCATGGGAGTAGCCAAGCTCGTGCAATGGCAGACAAGAGGGGCCGAGATCGGACGTCCATGGCCAGACCCATTCTCTGCGAGGCACTGATACTTCCAGAATTTCCCATCGGTCTCTTTGTGCACAGTACACCCGCCCCAGTCGAGCGTACCCATCGGTCGTCGAAAGTAGGTATTTTTTGGACCCCCAGATTCCAATCTACTTCAAGCGCCTCCCTACTTCAATGATCGAGTGGCTTCACCTTTTCCGCCCTCCTGAGGGGACGGACGGAGCCCCATTTTTTTTCAATGCCTTCCTGCTTCATGTTTCTACCTACTTCTTTCGACCGATGGGTACGCCTACCCCATTGGCGCGCCAATCTCACATGAGGTCAACGCTCTGGCTGTAAGCGAGGCCATTCCGCCCGTTCTGCAGGAGACGCATACGATAAGACATCTGGCCACAAGAAATCGAGGGACACGCGTGCCGTCGATCTCGCAGAGTCCCGGGGTGCCCTGGCATTTCCGTGGGCCCCCTGGGGCCATCGGGGGATGCAACGCTTCCGCGGGACACCTGCTGGCAGGCCAGCTTCTCCTTCGGCGTGCCTGCTGTGCTGCATCCTCCTCCTCCTCCTCCTCCTTCTCCTCCTCCCCTCCCCCTCCTCCATCTTCATCTCCTCCTCCCCCTCCCCCTTCTCCCCCCCCTCCTCCTCCCGGCTGGATGCTCACTCTTCCTCCGGGGCCGTTCGGAGCCGTGCTCTTCGGACCCCACCCCGGCTCCTGCCCCCCCTTTACTCCGGCGATCGCAAACATGGATCAGGGGGGCGTGGATTCGCGACGGGTCCCCTTCCCCTGGGAAGCCGCGGATTTCCCCTGCCGAGCGAGGCGGCACTGGCCGCACTTTGGGGAGCACGCCTCCCCCGATCCATGGATCCTCCGAGGCGGGAGCTTCTGCATGACCACCGCCCGGAGGCTCCATTCTCGGGGGATCTCGGCAGGCGGTGGCTAACTAATTTATGGATACCTCCGGGCCCCCAGGGGCCAACATATATATATATATATATATATATATACACAAGACTGCAGTGGCGCTTCGCGCCATGCACCTTGGTCCTTGAAGTTTGGAATGCAGGCGGAATGGCAGGAATATCTCTCTCTCTCTCTATATATATATATATATATATTATTTATCTGAATCCACATCCGCCGCCCGCTGGGGCACCAGGGCGTCGGTCCCCAGGCGGTGGCTCTGCACACGCCCCCGCCTCGCAGCTCTGGCGGCCGCGAAGCCGAGCCCACGGATCGCGGAGCCGTGCCTGCGCGCCCCCGCGCTCCTGCGCGCCCCCGGCGCTGCCTGCCTGGGCCCCCTTGGGGGGGCCGGTGGCCGGCAGGCTGGGGCCGGAGGAAAGGGGGGGATATTGGGCAAGGGGGGGGAATTAGGAAAGGGGGGGATTGGGAATTGGGAAGGGGGCAAGGGGGGGGAATTAGGAAAGGGGGGGATTGGGAATTGGGAAAGGGGGGGTTTGGAAAGGGGGGGAATTGGGGAAGGGGGGGTTAGGACATTTTTGCTGCATGCAGCTGGTGTCGGCCCCACCGAGGGGCCCATTCCTCGATGCATGGCCGCCTCCGGCGCCGAGGGGCGCCGGGAAAGCCAGCTACGTGAGCTGATTCTCAACCCCCCCCGTTCGCTATCCCCCCCTTTCGCCCGACCCGACAGGCCCAGCAGGAGAAGCTCCCTCTGTGTCCGCGCCTGGCGCTGTGCCCCACGGGCTGTGCGCGTGTGGGTCGGGAGCACCAATCGGGGGCAGCGATACGGGGGGGACAGGCACGGGGGGGGGGATGCATCGGCCTCCAGTCGCTCACTGATCGCCGAGAGGGCCCCGATAGCGCCAGCCTGCCCAGGAAGGTGCGGGTTCACCGTTGGAGGCCCATCGCCGATCTCTCGGCGACGTATCGCCGATTCCAGGTCGATGCATCCCCCCGTGTGCCAGTCCCCCCTATCGCTACCCCTCGACCGAAGGTGGGCACCATAAGCCTGCCACCGCCAACGGAGGTACACCATATGTGACGAACCAACAACACACACACCCATACCCATAGAGGGGTCGGATAGGGCTATGGGTGCGTGTTGTCGGATGGGGGTCCCCGCTCGAACGGGAGCGTTCCCCAGGGTCCGACAACCCGCACCCATACCCATAGCCAGTCCTCCTCCCAACGACCCCCCTATGGGCATGGGCGTGTGTTGCTCGTTCGTCAATCTGTCCTCCACCCTTCATCCCATTCATCACCAGGTGACTCTGTTGTTTTGATCTTCCAACCTCTCTCCAGTGGCTCCGCGCCGCGTGCTCTGGGTCGGCCGCGCGCGCCTCCTCGCCCGAGCTTCCTGCGTCGCGCCGCCGCGCGCGTGGCCGCGGCGCCACAGGGGTGTGGGCCGGACCCTCTGGCTGTCTTCGGAAGCGCGTCCCCTGCGGGGAGGCACGGCCAAGACGCCGGAGTGAGGGCCACCTGTGTGTTGGACGGGGCTGGGGCGAGGACAACCCGCTCCCGAGCGTTCCAGGACGCTCTCGGAGTGCTCCCGATCGCTCTGAGAAGGCCGCGGCGCCGGAGACGTCCTCCAGAGCCGCCGGGTCTCAGAGGTTCTCGAGTTATCTTCCCCCGATTTTATCCTCGTTCTGGCTTCGCCTTAGCAGGAGCTCTCTGGGCTTCGGTCGGCCTCGCCCCAACATGCTAATACTCTGTGTGCTTCGCCCCCCCCATGGGCGACGCGCACACCGAGAAATCTTCCAGTACATGCGTCGTGGCGGGCGCTTTCCCGCCACACCGCTCGGGAAACGACATACCACACGATGGGTCTACCATTAAGTCCGGCGTGTCCCTCTACAGGAGGACTAAGTCTACTATGCTACATGTTTGGGTCGGACGCGCGCCTCCAAGGAGGGTACATGCCTCTGCGCGCCCCAACTTCTAGGAGGAGCTCCCTGGGCCTCGGGCCGCGCCTCAGAGGTCCGAAGGAGGAGGAGGAGGAGGAGGAGGAGGAGGAGGAGGAGGAGGAGGAGGAGGAGGAGGAGGAGGGAAGGAGGAGGAGGAGGAGGAGGAGGAGGAGGAGGAGAAGGAGGAGGAGGAGAGGAGGAGGAGGCGGCGGAGGAAGAGGAGGAGAGGAGGAGGGGAGGAGGAGGAGGAGGAGGAGGAGGCGGAGGAGGAGAGGCGGAGGAGGAGGAGGAGGAGGTCGGAGGAGGAAGGAGGAGGAGGAGGAGGGAGGAGGAGGAGGAGGAGGAGGAGGAGGAGGAAGAAGGAGAAGGAGGAGGAGGAGGAGATGAGGAGAGTAGGAGGAGGAGGAGGAGGAGGGGAGGAGGAGGAGGGAGGAAGAGGAGGATGAGGAGGAGGAGGAGGGAGGAGGAGGAGGAGGTGGGGCTCCTCGGCCCCGTGGGTCGCGGCTCGCGGTGGCCGGCAGGCGTCCGCTCGATCCCGTCGCTGGCGCGTCCTTCTGGGCGGCTGCCGAGGGCTGCGGTCAGCAGCCCTCCGCACCGCACCGGAGCCGACGAGCTGTCGACCCGGTGGCGCGAGCCCTCAGCTCCTGGGCTTGGAGGATTTCTCCGAAGGGTTTAGGCGACCCGTCCTCCTCCTCTCTCCTCCTCCTGGTGCGGTGCGGAGGGCTACTGGCCGCAGCCCTCGGCAGCCGCCCAGAAGGACGCGCCAGCGACGAGGATCGCTGATTTGATCAAAGTGAAGGCCCATGTGGCCGAGTCGGACGATCTCTCCCCCGAAGAGCGTTTCTTTAAAATCGGAAACGACGAGGCTGATCGTTCAGCCAAGCTTGGGGCCGCTGCTCACCCCAGGTTTACCAATGAGCAGCAGACTAAGCTGGATTGGCAGCTCAAGGTGTCGCGCACAGTCTCGCGTCTGGCGGCCAAAGTTCTCGTTTCTTGGCCGCGTCTGGACCTTGCAGACGTTCCCTACATTGCGCCTCCTCGCCCTCACCGCCTTCAGGCTGAGGCGCCTGAGGGAGAGCATGTCTGGGTATGGGTCAAGTCTTTTTGGAGGTGCAATCGTTGTCTCAGATTCCGCAGGCAAGCAGCGCGTCCCTCGTGTGAGGGCTGCGCAGGAGACTTGCCCCTGGTTGCTCGTTCTGTGACTGAACGGGGACACTCTTGTCTGGCGCTCGAGTGCTCGAACGATCAGATCTCAATTATCTGCACCCGCTGCAAAGCGTTTTCGACCCTCGGACAATTTAAGCAGCTCCGCCATGAGTGCACACGCCCACTCGCAAAGGCAGCGGAGTATTGGTCCAGGGTGAAGCGAGGCTGGCATCCGAAGGAACGCATTCGGGTGGAGACAATTCCCATCAGGGAGTAATAAGGCTGGTGGCTGGCAGGGCGCTCGTCAAAAACTCCTCCTCCTCCTCCTCCCCTCCTCCTCCTCCTCCTCCTCCGCCTCCTCTCCTCTCCTCTCCTCTCCTCCCCATCCTCTCCCCTGCCTCCCCTTCTTCTTCGTCGTCGTCCTCCTCCTCCATTCCTTTCTTCCTTCTACATGATTTCTCCCTGTCGCACTCCGAGGCCAGTTTTTAGAGCGGGCCGTGCGTTTCGCTTGAGATCCCCTCACCATTTATGACCCTGAAGCTTGACAGTTGACAACAGTTTCACAGATGGAGGGCGGTTGGTTTTCAAACTGTGACTCTCGCCTTAGCGCCGCGCGCATTCGCTTTAACAGTTGCAAGAGCTTCACGGATTGAGGGGAACCCGTTTTCAAAACGTGGCTCTCGACTTAGCGCGGCGCACATTCTTTTTTTTTACAGTTGCAAGAGTATCTCGGATTGAGGGGGATCCGTTTTCAAAATTTGGCTCTCGCCTTAGCGCGGGGCACATTCGTTCTTAATAGCTGCGACCCGTTTTCAACATGTTTTTTTTCGCTTTCGCGCCGCGCGCATTTGTTTTACACATTTGCAGGGTTTTCTCGGATTGAGAGCTACCCGTTTTCAAATGTGGCTCTCCCTTTATCGCCGCGCACATTTGCTTTAACATTGCAAGAGCTTCACGGGTTGAGGGCGGTTCATTTTCAATATGTGGCTCCAGTTTTAGCGCCGCGCACATTCGTTAATACAACTTGCAAGAGTTTCGCGGGTTCCTGTGATCAAAGTACCAGAGATGGTATTTTTGACGGATTCTTGATTGTGAGGTGTTCAAGTCCCAAGGATGGCGTTCTGGCGCGACTCAGGATCGTCAAAATGCAACAGTCAGGTTGATCTGTGGCGTTGGAATCCCGAGAACGATGTTTTGGCATGCTTCAGAGTCTTCAAACGGTTGTCTTCCAACGAGGCAGCTCCCTCAATGGAAATGAAGCGTTGTAGGGGCCTGTGAAGAGGGAGCTTGGAGGGATGGTTTGTTTCAACATCGTCGATGCATCTTGGGTTTACACTGGTCCTCCTCCTCCTCCTCCTCCTCCTCCTCCTCCTCCTCTTTCTTCTTCTTCTCCTGAGGAGGAGGAGGAGGGGGAGGAGGAGGAGGAGGAGGAGGAGGAGGAGGAGGAGGAGGAGGAGGAGGAGGACAAGGATGCCTCTCTGGGGGGGGCCTCTCTGGGCTCTGGAGGATCCCCCTCGCGCCCCCCCCCCTCTCTGTGCCCGGCTCTCCGCCCCCACTCCTCTGGCCTCCCCCCTCGACCTCCCCCTCTGCCTCGTCGCGTTCGCCGTCGTCGCTTCTCGCGCGGGCGCCAGCGCCGCCGCCGCCCCCGTGCCGCCGTCGACGGCCGCCGAAGAGCCGACGCCTCCACCCCGCCCGCCGCTCGCGCTCGCGAGGCGGGCCTGCTCCCTGGCGCCGGGGAGCTCGACTCGTGGGGCGCGGACGGGCGCCGGCTGTCGGCGAAGATCGCCGCGCAGGCGTCGGCGTCGTCGTCGTCGTCGTCGTCGTCGTCGTCGTCGTCGTCGTCGTCGTCGTCGTCGTCGTCGTCGTCGTCGTCTTATTCGTCGTCGTCGTCCTCGTCCCCGTCGTCTTTGTCGTCCTCGTCGTCCGTGCTCATGCAACACACCCGGAGAGCGCCTGGAAGTTCTCAGAACTTCCAGGCGGATCGGGTGTCCAGGCCTTCAGTTTTCCAGCCGTTGGCAATCTCAACTGCATGAGCCTTGGAGCACCCCACTACACTTGACTAGACGTACGAGTGACCCATCGCCGGAGTGACTTCTGTGCGGGCTCATCGGGGTCCCCCCGATCGCTGAGCGCGATGCGATAACGGCTGATCGCGCGCTTGGATTTGGCCACCTTGCGCCCCCCTAGCCCGCGCACCAATGGTCACCCTTGCCTAGGGTTACTCTTGCGTGTAGCCGATATACGTGCTGAAGGCGTGGATGGTCGCACGCGTGTACCTGCTCTTCGCATCTCGACACAATGCTCGTGGAGGGGGAGGAGGAGGAGAAG
>CAUYUJ010009583.1:0-33444 GCA_963575745.1 Prorocentrum cordatum | reverse complement strand
ACTCCTACTACTCCTACTACTCCTACTACTCATACTCCTACTCCTACTCCTACTCCTACTCCTACGCCTACTCCTACTCCTACTCCTACTCCTACTCTTACTCCTACTCTTACTCCTACTCTTACTCCTACTCCTACTCCGACTCCTACTCCTACTCCTACTCCTACTCCTACTAGTACTCCTACTACTACTACTACTACTACTACTACTACTACTACTACTACTACTACTACTACTACTACTACTACTACTACTACTACTACTACTACAACTACTACTACTACGACTACGACTACGACTACGACTACGACTACGACTACGACTCCGACTCCGACTACGACTACGACTACGACTACGAATACGACTACGACTACGACTACGACTACGACTACGACTACGACTACGACCGACTACGACTACACTACTACTACTACTACTACTACTACTACTACTACTACTACTACTACTACTACTACTACTACTACTACTACTACTACTACTACTACTACTACTGCTTGTCAAGAAAGAACATGCAGGAGAGAGAAAGAGAGAGAGAGAGAGAGCGAGGGCTACACACCCACCCTCCTCCTCCTCCTCCTCGTCCTCCTCCTCCTCTTCTTCTTTCTTCTTCTTCTGCTTCTCCTCCTCCTCCTCCTCCTCCGTTTTCTCCTCCTTTTCCTCGCCCTCCTCCTGCTCCTCCTCTTTCCTCCTCCTCCTCCTCCTCCTCCTCCTCCTCCTCCTCCTCCTCCTCCTCCTCCTCCTCCTCCTCCTCCTCCTCCCCCCCCCCTTGACATGCTCGCAAGGGGATTTTCGCGCAGCAATCCTCAGCCGCGAGGTGCCCTCGACGGGCCCCGGTGCCGCCACGGAGCGACTCAAGATGCAACACCGGGCCGGCGAAGGGGCGGGACTTCTGGGGACCCTGCGCTGGCAAAACTCAAAATTCCAAGACATCCTCGCGTTGTGAAAAACTCACGACGGGAAGTGAGTAATGTTTCCGGCCTCTGGGGGCACTTCCGGGGCTCCGGGACCGTCAAAAAACGACTCAGGATGAAAAACTGGTCTTGAGGAAGGGGTCCAGACCTCTGGGGATCGTCGTTGTGAAAAATCACGACGTCGGGGGTCTGGGTTTCGCACGCCCGAGCCGAGGCCGTGAACTTGTGCCAGCGTGGGCCCCCAGATGTCTGTGACCCCTTCCCCAAGACTGGCCCTTCACACCTCAAGCCGTTGTTGTTGACTGGTGGTGTCCGTGGCCCGAGGGGATCCTCCTGCTGCTGCTGCTGTGGTTGCTGCTCGGACTGCTCCAGCCTATCTCCTGGGGCCTCTCCTCCTCCTCCTCCTCCTCCTCCTCCTCCTCCTCCTCCTCGTCCTGCTCGTCAAGAAGGACAGAAGCAGGAGAGAGATACAGGGGTACACACCCACCCTCCTCCTCCTCCTACTCCTCCTCCTCCTCGTCCACATCCTCATCCTCTTCCTCATCCTGTTCGTCAAGAAGTACAGAAGCAGGAGAGAGAAAGAGAGAGAGGGGCACACGTGTATATAGAATGCATGTCGATATATGTTTATATTTGAAGGGTACACGTTCAAATATACACATGTGTATATTTTATAATCCACGCACGCACGCACGCACGCACGCACGCACGCACGCACGCACACAAACACACACGCACAAACATATATATATATATATATACATATACACACACGTTCTCTTTGTTGTTCTCTCTCTATATATATATGTAGAGAGAGATATGTGTATAAATGTGTATCCGCAAACGTGCCGCGAGACGCACAGCGAAGTTTTCTCCATGTACTCATGCTTCCCTTATTCTCTGCACTCAGGACGCCGGGGTTATAATGGGGCCCAATATTCTCAAATGTCATTGGCGTTCCCGCGCAATCTTGGGCTGTCTCGCATGGCTTTTCCCAAGGCCAGAGGGCCACAAGACAGGCTAAAAGGGCCCCAGAACGCGCCCAAGAGGGTCCAAGAGGCCTCCGAGACAGCCGAAGAGCGCTCCAAGACGCCCAAGATGGCCCCAAGACTGCCCAAGATGCCCCAAAGAAGCCTCAAGAGCGCCCCTAGACGACCCCCAAGTGGGCCCAAAGAGGCAAACACCATTGATGTTCCTTGTGCATTTTCCCATGCTTTTCGCGTTCTCGCGTTTTCGGGCTTCCGACGCTCCAAGATGGCCCCAGAGAACCCAAGACCGCGCCAAGACCGTCCAAGGTGCTCACAAGAGGGCCCCAAAACGGTCCAAGATGGTCCCCAAACTGCCCAAGAGGTGCCCAAGATCGCCCAAGAGGGCCCCAAGACGGCCCAAAGAAGGGCCCAAGAGGGGGAACACGAACCGACAATTCGAGCCCTCCGCCCAAAGAGGCTCCGAGGAGGCTCTGTCCAAGAGGCCCCCAAGAAAGCCCAAGAGGCAACCTTGAGGCCTAGGAGGCAACCTTGAGGCCTCCACGATGCCCGAACAAAGACCCCGAAAGGCCCCAAAACGGGCCCCAATAGTCCTGAAGTTGCCTCCGAGAGGCCCCCGAGAGCCCTCCCACGATATTCCGACGAACATCCAAGAGGCCTGCAACCTACAACCCAGGCATGGTGGCGGGATGGGCCGAAGGCCAATCCATATACATATATATATATATATATGTATATATATGTATATATAGATATACTGAAACATTTACACATACGTACATCTTCGTGTGTACATATATGTTATATATACACAAGACTGCATTGGCACTTCGCAATATGCAACCTGGTCATTGAAATTTGGTATGCTGGCGGAACTGCAGGAAGACCAAGCCTGCGATGTAGCGAAAACTTCTTGTTGCCGTTTCCGGAATCGCCGATAGAACAATGTGATTCGGTGTCCTTCCTCCATGTTTATGTTTCCTCATTCTCGCCATGCCCTGCGTAATTATTCTCCCCATCCTCCTCAGCTCTTTTTGCGGAGGCTCCTGCTTCTTTCTTTCGACAGAGCGTGGGCCATGGCCCGCCCGAAGAGTCAGGGATCTAAAGTCAGGAGGGAGACAGCGCAGTCACTAGCCACCGCAAGCCCGCCTCTAGTGCCAAGGCCTTGGCCTCGAACGCTGGTGCGAGCCCTTGAATCGGCGCCCCTTTTCTCCATACCGTGGTGTACTTGTACCGGCCTGTGCCCCCGTCCTCAGAGGCGTGGAAGACAGCGAAGCCAATGGCGCCTTCGCCGTTGCGCCGTAGCCCGCCGTCGGTGCACAAACGCAGATTGCGCTTGACAATGCCATCCGTGGGAAGCCCGGGGCCATCCGACCATGCCCGTTGCTCGTCCAGCGCTGCATTCACGCAGTGGTCGGCGATGGCGTTGAGCTCGCGCGGGGCCCACAAGACGCAATCCAAGGCATCATGCAGAGGCCGCGTGCAATTCGAATGAAGGCGGAACATCATTTGCGAGATGCGCCGGAACACTGGCACGTGACGATCCGATCGCATTTCTGCGCGTCCGGCCAAGGTCTCCGCCAAGGCCGCACAATCTACCTGAACCCAGAGGCGTCCACCCTCCGTTTGCCAGGCATTGTCCAAGGGGTGCGGCTGCATTGTCGGCGGCTGGATCACCACGGCGGGCTCCCGCGGAGAATCCGCGAATCGGAGTTGAGCGTCGCCTCTGGTGCATTCTCCGGTGTCGTCCGCAACGCGCGGGAGTTGCCATGCATAACACAATGTATCTATGAACTTGTTACATCCCCTCATCCATTCCGCCTCTGAATTGTGCGAATCCCGGTGTAGTCGCCAATGCGTTCCGTAAACATGCACGAACGGCGATTCCCAAGAAAGCTTCTGTTGACCGCCGTGGGCGTGTTCGTAGCCTGCCTTCCGTCGTTGGCTGCGGGTGCTCACGAAGCAGACGGTGTCCCACCAGGCTCCTGCTTGGAGAGCCTTTCGGGGCCTCACCAAAATTGTTCAGGCTTTCGTAAGGCCTTTGGGGGCCTCCTGGGCGTCTTCTGGGGGCCTTTGGGGGCTTCCTCGGGCCACCCTGCCTCCAACCGCGGTCTTCCTGAACGACCAGGTCACCATTTGGAATGCTTCGGAGGGTGTCTTGGGGCCATCTTGGGCCGTCATGGGGCTCTCTTAGGCCATCTTGGAACCCTGTTGTGCCATCTTGGGGCTCTCTTGGACTGCCTGGAAGCCCTTTCGAATGGTTGTGGGGCGACTCTCGAGCCTCCCAGGCGGCTTCGGACACCCAGAAGACCGCCGTCTTGGAGCGTCGGGAAGCCGAAGAGAAGCACTCTAAAACTGACCACACATCAGCCGGAAATCAGTCAGTTTTGCCTCTTGGGGCCTTCTTGGGAGTACTCTTGGAGGCCTCTTGGGGCGTTCTGGAGCGATCTTTGGCCGCATGACGGCTTCTTTGGGGTCGTGTGGATCGTCTTGGGGCTCTCTGGGGTCGTTTCAGGAGCGCGCCGGAACACCTTGAGCCCTCTGGGGCCGTCTTCGGGCTCTCGTGGGGCTCTCCCAGGTCGTCTGGAGGGTTGCCGAAGAGGCCCGGGGTGGGCCAAATTCGTCAGGGGAGGGGAGGGGCACTTTTTCCGGGGTTCATTTTTAAAGCAGGGGACACTTGAAAACGCCCCGCCCCCCCCCCAAACGAATTTGGCCCACCCCCGACCACTCGGGCAACCCTCCAGACGCCCCAAAGAACCCCACGAAAGCCCGAAGACGGCCCCAGAGGGCTCCGGGCGTTCCGGCGCGCTCCCGAAACGACCCCAAAGAGCCCCAAGACGGTCCACCATGACCCCAAAGAAGCCGTCATGCGCCCAAAGACCGCTCCACCTCCAAGAGCACTCCCAAGAAGGCCCCAAGAGGCAAAACTGATTGATCTTCTGTTGGCTTCTGGTGAATTTTGGGGCTTTCCCCTCTTCGGCTTCCCGACGCTCCAAGACGGCGGTCTTCTGGGTGTCCGAAGCCGCCTGGGAGGCTTGAGAGTCGCCCCACAACCATCCGAAAGGGCTTCCAGGCAGTCCAAGAGAGCCCCAAGACGGCACAACAGGGTTCCAAGATGGCCTGAGAGAGCGCCATGACGGCCCAAGACGGCCCGAGGAAGCCCCCAAAGGCCCCCAGAAGACGCCCAGGAGGCCCCCAAAGGCCTTAAGAAAGCCTGAACAATTTTGGTGAGGCCCCGAAAGGCTCTCCAAGCAAGAGCCTCCGCAAAAAGAGCTGAGGAGGATGGGGAGAATAATTACGCAGGGTATGGCGAGAATGAGGAAAAAGAAGCATGGAGGAAGGACACCGAATCACATTGTTATCACGGCGCTGCCGGAAAAGGCAACAAGAAATCATCGCTATATTGTCGGCTTGATCTTCCTGCAATTCCGCCTGAATGCCAAACTTCAAGGACCAAATTGCATGGCGCGAAACGCTACTGTAGTCTTGCCTCTATACAGACACACACATTTCTACATCAATGCATACATACAAATCTATGCAAGAAGAGAGAGAGAGAGAGAGAGAGAGACGTGCGGATCGAAATGACCAGGGGGCCACGGATGAGAAGACTCAAACAAAACAGATCAATCAAACTGAAACACAGGTTGAGGAAGGGAAGACCTAAACGGAAAGTGACGATGAGCACAGTATTGACAGTATTGACAACGATAAACAGAAGGAGGGTCAGGAGGAACGCCAAGAGGGTAGATGATGCTGCGGAAAACAAGCAGAAGGCGGACGACAAGAGCGCAGGGGCAGGAGCGGGAACAGGATGGAGGAGGAGGACGAGGAGGAGAGAGAGAGAGAGAGAGAGAGTATTGAGTGGGGGGTAGGAGCAGGACGATAGGAAGAGGGACGGCTCTCTCACCTCTTCCTGACTCCTCCACTCGCCTCCTCCGCAGCCCCCTCCCGTCTTCACCCCTGGACCCGTGCTCACTGTCCTCAATGGTCGTACTCTTTCTGCTCGTTTTACTCCTCTTGTTCCTTCCCCCCTCCTCTGCCTCCTCCTCCTCATCATCACCGTCACAATCACCATCACGCCTGCTATTATCATCATCCCCGCCCCTGGCAACCATTTGTGCCGCCTAGGGCCTACAAACTGGCCTGGCGCGAGCGATGGGAAATGCGCATTGCCGTGAGCACGCGGTCCCGTGAAAGATGGCAGCGGCGGCGGGCCAAAAACTCCAGACCAGAACGTCCGACATCACCTTTCATTTCACTACTGCTCACAATGTTTCTCTACTTCGGCCTTTTGAGGCCCGCTTCGAGACCCAGGACCGACAATGAACTACACCATGGCCAAACAACTGCGCGAGGGAAAAGGCTGGCACATCCAGGAACCATGGAGCGAAACAAGCATACGGTGATGGTCCCCTCTTGCAATGTACGGTGTCGCGGCTCGCAGATCCCAAGGACGCCCAGTACATCGAGAAACTCAAGGCGGCTGATTGGGGCTGGCTTGAGGCCCCAAGACCACAACCCACACGACAAACATAACAACACATCCGGGACTGATAAAGAAGTATCCGTGGCCGACGAAAACCTTATCCTAACCCACTCGCCCCCCACATTAACCATATCCGAACTCCATGGATGCGCTCCGCGCGACAACCTATTCGGAACGCCTTGGGCTCCACGCGAAAACTTTATCCTGACTTGCAGGGTCTCCTACAAAAGCCTTATGCGAACTCACTTACTGTACTTCGAAAACCACATCCACACTCCATGAACTCCGCGCGAACACCTGATCCGAATCCCACCAGCCCTCTGAGCGTAGGCGGTTTAGGGAGTTTCCTCTTCCACCCCCTTCTTCCCCCTCGGGGAGGGGTTCGCCCCTCCCCCTTAACCCCTCCCCTGGACCTGAACGGGGCCGGTCGCGGGTAGTAAGAGCGCCCAAAACGGCCTCGGCGAGGAAGCCGAAATCATTGGTTTTACTCGGGTTTGACACCATGTTGGCCACTTGGGGGGACAGCTAAAATGGAACCCTTTTCTTTGATCGATCTCCTCCAAGATTGCCCCAAGAGGCTCACAGGAGGCCCCAAGACATCCCAAGATGGCCCAAAATGCCCCCAAGACGCCCCCAAAAGGCCCCCAGGAGGCCCCCAAAAGGACCCCAAGCGGCCCCAAGAGACCCCCCCGAGGCGCCCAAGACGCCCAAGGGCGCCACAGGACCGCCAAGAGACCCCCAAGACGTCCCGAGGCCACCGAGAAGGGCCAAGAAATACCCCAAGAGGCTCCGAGAGGCATCCAAGAAACCTCCAGCCCTTTTGCTTGCCATCCTCCTCCTGTTCCCCCTTCCTCCTCCTACTCCTTCCCTTCCTCCTCGCCCTCCTCCTCCTCCTCCTTCTCCTCCTTCTCCTCCTCCTCATCCTACTAATCCTCCTTCTCCCCGCTCCCTCATCCATTCATCCAGCCTCCTCCTTCTCCACCTCCATCCTTCGCACGGTTCGGCCGTCCCCATCTTTGCTCCCGCGCTTCCCTGATCACCTCTACTCGCCTGGACATCGTTTCTGGATGGGCTGGAGGGCGGTACTTTTTGATCGCGACCGCGGCGAGACAGGCCGGGCGGCCTAAAGGAAAGAAGTGTAGATGCATCGGCCTAAATTAGCGTTGGTGGAGATATTTTGTCGATCGCGACCGCGGCGAAGACAGGTCGGGAGGCGTCCAGGGACTTGCAAACTAGCAGCGGCCTACACTAGCGCGAGGGAAGAGGAAGACGAAAGAAAAAACAATATCTAGCAGGAGAGAGACAAACAGGAGGCGAGCCTCACTGCCGCTCAGAGGAGCGCAAGCACCAGGAGGAACTTCTGGGCGACGTGCAACACCAGAAAAACTGGTGGGGATACGCGAAGCGTCTAGGATTCCTCCGGCCCCGCGCGGAAGGCATATCCTAATGTCGGGGGATCCCAGAAACAAATCAAATCCTAAGTCACTACCCCCTCTGCGAAAATCGTGTCCAAGCTCCAAGGGCTCTGCGCAAAAACCTTATCCGAGTTGTTTCGGCTCCGCGCGAGAACCTGATCCAAACCACTGAGGCTCCCTACGAACATCTTATCCTAATTGACGGGCCCACCTGCGAAAACCATTTCCAAACTCCAGGGAGTCCGCGCGAAAACCTACCCCGAAGTCCTTTGGATCCGCGCGAAAATCGTGTACTAACTCCCGGGGCCTCCCACGAAAAACCCTGTCCTAACTCACCGGCCCCCCTACGAACACCAAATCAAAACTCCGAGGACTCCGCGCGAAAATCTCATCCGAATTCCTTCGGCTCTGCGCGAAAGCCTTATCCTATCTCCGGGGCCCCTCTACGAACACCTTATCCTAACTCAATGCCCCCCTACGAAAACAGTATACAAACTGAATGGGCTCCGCGCAAAAAAAAACAAGTCCGAATTCCAAGGTCTCCGCGCGAAAGCCTTATCCTACCTCCCGGGCTCCCCTCCGAAAGCCTTATCCTAACTCACTGGACCCCCTAGAACAAATGATACCGAAGAAAAGCCCCAATCAAAGTCTTTTTAGGGCTATAGGGCTATGAGGCTATTGGGTTATAGGGCGATGGGGCTATAGGGCTGTGGAACTGTAGTGCTGGAGGCCCATAGGGCTATAGGTCTATAGGGCTATAGGGTCATAGGGCTACAGGGCTGTAGGGCTATAGAGCTATGGGGTTATGGGGCTCTGGGGCTCTGGGGCTATAGGACCATGAGGCTATCAGTCTAGAGGACTATGGAGCTATAGGGCTGTAGGACCAGAGGACCATTGGGCTATAGGGCTATTAGGCTATGGGGCTATAGGGCTACACGGCTATCGGGCTGTAGGGCCACAGAGCTATAGGCCTGTATGGCTATAGGGCTATGGGGCTATAGGGCTCCGGGGCTATGGGGATATAGAGCTATAGGGCCATAGGGCTATGAGTCTATAGCGCTATTGGGCTATAGGATTATAGGACCATAGAGCTATAGGGATATAGGGATGTAGGGCTATGGGGCTATAGGGCTATAGAGCTATGTGGCTCTAGGGCTCTAGGGCTATAAGGCTATAGGGCTTTGGGGCTATAGGGCTATAGTGCTCTTGGGCTATGGGGCTATGGGGCTATACGGCTATAGGGCTACAGGGCTATAGAGCTAGAAGGCTATAGGTCTATATGGCTATAGAACTATAGGGCTATAGGGCTATACGGCACCCGAGCACCCAAGCACCTGGGCAACCGGGTGGGCCGCGGAAATCTGTGGCAAAACTCACCTAACCATATGAATCCGCTAGGACCCCTACAGAGGCAAGCTCTGATAGGGGAATGAATCCGCCAGGACCCCTACAGAGGCAAGCTCTGATTGGGGAATAACTTCTCCCTGTCGCACCCAGAGACCAGTGTTCAGGGCGGGCCGGGCGTTTCGCCTGAGATTCTCATCATTTATGATTCTGAAGCTTAAACATTGGCAACAGTTTCACATATGGAGGGCGGGTGGTTTTCAAAATGTGGCTCTCGCCTTAGCGCCGCACACATTCGTTCAAACATAGGGCTATGGGGCTATAGGGCCATGGGACCATAGCGCTATAGGGCTATTGGGCAATGGGGCTTTAGGCATATATAGAGCTAGAGGGCTATAGGGCTATAGGGCTATAGGGCTACAAGGCTATAAGGCGATAGGGCTATAGGGCGACAAGGATATAGGGTTACAGGGCTATAGGGCTATTGAGCTATTGGGCTATAGGGTTATAGGGCTATAGGGCTATAGGGCTCTAGGGCTCTAGGGCTCTAGGACTCTAGGGCTGTAGGGCTGTAGGGCTCTAGGGCTCCAGGGCTCTAGAGCTATAAGGCCATAGGGCTTTAGGGCTATAGGGCTGTAGGGCTATTGTGCTATATTGTGCTATAGGTCTATCGGGATATGGGGCTGTAGGGCTATAAGGATATTGGGCTACATTAGGCTATAGGGCTATAGGGCTATAAAGCATCCCGGCACCTGGGCACCCGGGCGGCCCACGGAAATCTGTGGCAAAGCTCACCTAACCATACGAATCCGCTAGAACCCCTATAGAGGCGAGCTCTGATTCGGGAACCCTCATCCAAACTCCACGGGCTCCGCGCGAAGCGCCCATGATTCCGCGAATCGCGCTGACATCGCCCAGACCGCGAAGCCCGCGATGCAACCCCTTGCTGGCCTAGCTCCACTGACGATCGAACAACACGCACCCATACCCATAGGGGGGACGGAGGAAACTATGGGTGCGTGTTGTCGGATGGGGGTCCCCGCTCGAACGGGAGCTTCCCCCAGGGTCCGACAACTCGCACCCATACCCATAGCCAGTTCCCCTCCTTTCGACCCTCCTATGGGTATGGGTGTGAGTTGTCCGCTCGTCATCCAAGGATGCGATGCACATTTGCATTCGCTCTGCAGGCCGCCGCAGGCCCCGGACCGCGAAGCGGGGAGCGCGAACGACTCCGCGCCTCGCCCTGGCGTCGCCCAGGCCGCGAAAAGCTTGCGCCGCTCCCATCTTACTGACGGGGCCACATCCCAGAAAGAATCTCGAAGTAGGAGAAGGAGGAGGAAGAGGAGGAGGAGGACGGGGAGGGGGAGGGGGAGGGAGGAGGAGGAGGAGGAGGGGGAGGGGGAGGAGGATGAGGGGGAGGGGGAGAGGGGGAGGGGGAGGGGGAGGAGGATGAGGAGGATGAGGAGGAGGAGGAGGAGGAGGAGCAGGAGGAGGAGGAGAAGGAGTGAACGAAGCCTGGGAGGAGGAGGAGGAGGAGGAGGAGGAGGAGGAGGAGGAGGAGGGGGAGGAAAAGTACCGAGCAGTGTGGAACGAGCATCGCTTCCCAAGGCCTGGCACGTGCAGACGATCAAGCTTCGGTACTCTCTTGGTGCTCGAAATTCTCGACGGGGGCCCTGGGACACACAAACAAATACACACAAATAACAGGATTCCCCATATTTCCCTTATATTTTCTGGGTTTCTGTCTTCCCCCCAATTCCGATATGTTTCCATATTTTCCTGGGGGTCGTCGATTAATTGTGTCTGTGTTTTTGTTCCCGCCTGACTTTTGCGGGTGATCAATGCTAAAGTGGGCTGGAACATCATAACCCGAAGCGCGAAAAACTTCGCACCCTCAGGGGAGCCCTTGGAACACGGACCAGGAAACCTGGCCGCCTTCCGAAATCGGCCCGCCGAAATCGGCCCAGTGCGAGCGCCAACTGTTTCAAATTCCTCTATAGGACCCCAGTGCGAGCACTGAGTGGGGATCAATGCGCGCTGGACGCGGGTAATCAACAACTATTATTCTGCAGAAAGGGGAACTCGATGGAAACACGTCGTCGAAAGCCTTGTAAGGTAACTCTCCTCTACCGAGAACGAGCCCCCCACAACCTTCTCGGATTGCTCCACCCCTCCCATCAGTCTTGCGAAATTTAAGTCGAATAGCTCCCCAAATTACTCTGGGCTGTCCTGCTGGGCCCCAAGTGGATTAACCGCAAGAACAGCGAGCCCTTCCGAGCCCAAACTGGCCCCCATTCCGACATCCCGGCTGAAAGCCTGGTATCCTGTGGCACGCAGCCGATGGTCGACGCGGCGCATCCTCCCACGGCTTCACGCACACGGCTTCACGCACCTGGACATCCCGCGTCGCGATTTCTTCGTCGCGTGGGCTCCACTGCGGACCCCTCGCCCCCTGGGAGGGGCCGAATTTTCATCCTGGAGCGCTTCTTCCTGATAGCCCCCGGAGTCGAGACGGGCCCATCGTCACGACTCTTCTCGTAGCGAAAGAAGGTCTGAGTGCCGCCGCGGCCTCGCACAATAGGCGGTGGCCAGCGGGTGGCGCGGGCCTCTCGGCCGATTGCCGGGGTGGAACAAAGCGGGGGTCAGCAAGGGGGGGATGTGGAACCAACTGCACTTATACCCTGAAGTCCAGGCGTTCAATTTGTTTCACACCAGTCATTTTCGTCCGGTTCCAGACCCTGGTGCCATATGGCACCATCATCACAGATCGATCAAGCTTAAAAAGGGGCGACGAAAGGTGGGGCCTAGGGCTCAGGTCGTGATTTTCCGAAATGCTGCATTGATTTGCAACGTTGGACCTCCGGGGGGAAGCCCACTGCACGTGTAGCTGGTCACCCCGATGCTCCAGCGCCAGAGACGGCCACGTATCGAGGGAAGCGCCTGCTCCCCAGACGTGACCGTCGGTCGGAATGAGCGGGCAGTAACATGAAGTAAAAAGGTGTTGGAAGTAGATTGGGCTTCCGCCCGCCACCCGGAGAGGGGAGAAGCGGAAAAGTCGCTCGACTCTTAAGTAGGAAGGCGCCTAAAGTAAACTGGAAACTGGGAATCCAAAAATACCCACTGTCAACGACCGACGGGAACTGATTCTTCCAATCCGCCCCCCTCGAGCTCTGGACCCCCTCCCCGGGACAAGTTCCCAGACCCCAGCGCGTCCTGAAAAAACACAATGGACGGCTTGTTGCCTTTTTCGGCCCTTGAGGCCCTCAACGGGCCCCGGGAGCGTCGAAAAACTACTCAGGATGAGGAGCCAGGCGCGGGGGAATGGGTCGAGACTTCTTGGGGTCGGCTTTGCGAAAAAATCACGATCTGGGGGGTCTGGGTTATGCGTCCTGTATTCCCTGCTGGTGGTCCCAGGGGGCCGATAACGGGCCGCACGCTCTTGCAGCTCGGCCGGGCCGGAGCCCACCCTTGCGGAGCGAAGACGACGGCGGCGAGGACGGTGACGAGGACAACGACGAGTCCCGACCTCCTCGCGCTGTGGAAAACTCATGACGGGAAGTGTTTCGATATTTTCGGCATCTGGGGGCCCTTCCCAAGCCTCGGGACCGTCAAAAAACGACTCAGGATGAAAAACCGGTCCTGAGGAAGGGGTCCAGACCTCTAGGGGTCGACGTTACGAAAAAATCACGACGTCGGGGGTCTGGGAGGACGACGACCCCCGACTACCTCCAGGACTCCGGAAGTCTCCAGAAGCCTCCGAAGGCACCCAAAGGTGACCGTTTGGCCCTCTCCGGAGATTTAGGGACAGAACCTCGATCGAGGTATTCATCCCTGCCGAAAAACTCAATCCTCGACCCCTCGATCCCTGAAAAACTACAACCCACGATCGGCGATGACGACGAAGACGACGATCCGTTTCGGCTTCTCGGCGCCGTTCGCCTTTCCCCACAGGACAGCGTTAAGGGCGTCTAGGTCCGGCGCCCACGGATGCCAAGTGCCAGCTCCTATCGAACCGGTGGCATACACGTGGCCCGCGCCCGCTGGGAGGTAAAACCTCGGCAGGCGGTACGGGCGCCGAGCGAGCTGGCGGCGCACAAAGAGGGACTTCGAACTTCTCACCGTGTCCATCACCTTTCGGGGGAGCGTAAGACCCGGGTTTGCCAGGACTCGGGTTCGCCATCGTTTTTTGACGACCGCGACTCGGATTTTGACGAGGAGGAGTTTTGTGGGATGTCTGCAGCGGGAGGCCTCGTCAAAATGCAGGCTCGGCCTCGTCGGGGATTTCCGAGTCCCCCGTACCCGGGTCTTACGTCTCCCCGAACCTTGTGTTCCTCTTGCTGCCTCGTCCACTCGGGTTTAGCAACAGCCTTTCTCGCAAAACGACGACAACGAGACGTAAGACCGTGGTACTCGCCGCCTGTCGACGGCTGATAACACACGGGTCAAACAGCGATGAAGCTCCCCAGTCGTTGCGGGTCTTCATTCTAACACCCTTCATCCCTCCTCTCCTCCCTCCTCATCCCTCCTCCCGCTTGGATGGGGCCTAGGGCGAGGGGGGGCGGCCTCTCAGAACCAGAGGCTCCGCGAGCCCTCTGCATGAGGCGGAGAGCCTGCACAAGGGAGGAAGAGGAGGAGGGGGAGGAGGAGGGAAAGGAGGTGTTTTTTCCAGCAGTTTCATTTCTCACGTGGTGAGGTAGGAGGAGGAGGAGGAGGAGGAGGAGGAGGCGGAGGAGGAGGAGGAGGAGGAGAAGGAGAGGGAGGATCGGCCCCTCAAAGCCGCGCGCCCCGCACCCTTCAGGAGGTGGGGCCCCTGCTGAGAAGCCGCGCCCCCCCCCGAGGTGGGAAGGCCCAGACGCCCACCCGGGACGACGCGCCCCTGGTGGGGTGCCGCAGCGGCCACGTCGAGAGCCTCGCTGTGCCCTGGGTCCCCCCTTTCCAAGGTACGTCCGTTCTGGGGTACGGTTGGTCCGCAATTGCCGACCCTTCCGGGAGAAACGCCACAAACACAAACTTTTGGGCGCTCTGCGCGGGTTTCTGGGATCCGCGCTGGGCCCCCTTCCCGGAGCGCGCCAGGGGCGGCGCCGGAGGCGCCGCCAAGGGGGGCCCAGCGCGGATCCAAGAAATCCGCGCAGGGCGCTAAAAGTTTATGCTGAGGTCGTTTTGTTCTTCTTCGACCTTCTGCCTTCCTCTGCGCGCCGCCTGATAAGGAACGGCGCCGCACAAGGGCCGCCGAGTGGGGGGGCTCCCCACACGTCGTCACTAGCCTCAGGGCAGCGAAGATCAAAACAGAGATGCCGCGAGCGACTGGGCGAAGCGACGAGCAGGTCGGACCGCCGCTCTTGTCAGCGAGCAGCCTCGCCGAAAAACGCTGGCAGGTGAGATCGACCCACGCCGGCCGGACAGCCCTCTGTCGCCCTCCTCCTCCTCCTCCTCCTCCTTCTCCTCCTCCTCCTCGTCCTCGTCTTCCCTGGCTCCTGGGCACCCTCCAGAAGGGCCCAGCTTCAGCTACACGGAAAAGGAAAAAAGCGAGGCTTGAGGATGGCGCACAACGGCACTGCACAGCGCGGCTGGCTCCGCGGTGCAAGGGGGGCCATGGATAACCATCGGGGAGTGCGCAAAGATCCGCCACCGTGGCACCGAAGCGGAGTGCCCCAAGACTCACGCAGCACTCAGAGGGCTGTTCTGCTGCTGCTGTTGCTGCTGCTGCTGCTGCAACCAGAACTGTAAATCTTTTAAGGGCCGGGACCAATCGTTTCCCAGGCTTTCCTGGGGTCCGTCGGAATCGCTCGCGTCGGCCTATCCCGCCCAGGAGGGCTCCAAAACGAGTCCAGATGGCTCCAAGAGGCCCCCAAGATTGTCAAAGAGGGCCCCAAGTCGCCCCAAGATCGCTCCAAGAATTTGGCCTCAAATGGCCCAAGAGGCCTCCAAGACGCCACAAGAGGCCTCCAAGAGGCCCCCCAAGAGGGATATCAGTGATGTATCTACGGTTTTTGACGGATTTGGGCGTTCTCGCCTGTTCGGCTTTCCGCCGCTCCAGGACGGCCTAAGAAGCGCATAAGACCACCCCAAGACGGCCCAAAAGGCCTCCAGGAGGGCCCCAAGACGGCCTCAGAGCGCGCCAAGACGGCCCAAAAAGCGCCCAAGACGGCTACAAAAGAGGCCCAAGAGAGGGAACAAGGATCGAAATCCGATCCTTCCGCCCCAAGAGGCCCCCAGGAGGCCCCGAGAGACGCCCAAGAAGCCCCAAGAGGCCCCCAAGTCGCCCCCCAGAAGGCCCCCAAGAGGGCCACAAGAGGCCGCCAAGAGGCTACAAAACGGCCCCCGAAAAGGCCTCCAAGACTGCCTCCGAGAGGCCCCCCGAGAGGCCCCCCAACGAGATCCCAGCGAACGCCCAACAGGTTTCACACCCACAACCCACGCACGGGGGCGGGACCGCAGGCCATTCGTACTCACCCGACCGCCAATCTTGGAGCGGAGAGGGCGATACTTACCGGGCGTTGGCAGAACTGGGTTTCGTGGGACCTGGTTCAGTGATGTGTGCTGGGGGGGCGCCCACCCCGCCCCGTTCCACTAACCGCCACTGGCGCCACCCGAAAAAAACACCAGCTACGGCAGACCTGGTTTAGTGATTCTGGCAGAGTTGGGGGCTCTGGGGCCCTACTTCTAGCCGGGTCCCCTTACCTGGGGTCCTGGCTGTACCCGAATTTAGAGGGATACGATGGGGTCCTGCAGGTCACTCCCCAGACCTTCGACGCCGTGACTTTGTTCAATGGGCTCCCGGAGCTCTCGATCCTATAGGAGGAGGAGGAGGAGGAGGAGGAGGAGGAGGAGGAGGAGGAGGAGGAGGAGGAGGAGGAGGAGGAGGTAGGGGAGGAGGAGGAGGAGGAGGAGGAGGAGGAGGAGGAGGAGGAGGAGGAGGGGGAGGAGGAAGGGGACGGCGCTTGTCCCAGGTAAATCTTCTGTTGGTCCTCGAACCCGCAGCGGGCGGACGCCAACACGAGAAGAAGAACGTGGACCGTCCAAATCGTCTTGGGCGAGAATGGCAGCCGTCTAAGAAGGCCTGGGGATTATGCGAGGATGTTGAAGCTTGCTAGAGAATTTCGATATTGGACGACCGAAATTAATACAGAACAACTGGTACAACGTCAAAAACAAATGTTGTCCCAAAGCGACAGCGGCCGCTACTGTCTCAAATGGACAACGTCCGCGGCGGCACGGACAGCGAGTCCGGTTCAAAATGAACACGAACAACTCTTGGGCATCGTACCGTATCCATCTCGACCGTGCCGATCAAGAAAGGCAGCATGGCCCCTGAGAAGGCCCCTGCCTTGACAGAGTATAAACAAAACAAATACATAAACACAACGCTTGGAGGTCCGCGCGGAGCTTCGAAAGTTTAGGCTTGTGCAATTTCGAGGCCGACTTATTTGAAGGGGAACTGGAACACACAAATAAATACACACAAATAAAAATATCCCCCATATTTTCCAATATCTTCTGGGTTTTTGTCTTCCCCACCACTTCCCATATTTTTGCATATTTTCCTGGAAGTCGACGATTAATTGTGTCTGTGTGTTTCTTTCCCTCCTGATTATTATTTTTCGCGATCACGCCGCAGACTGGCCCCGCCCCCCGCCCTCACCCCCCCAACTGGTCACGATTCGCGCCGGCGCCGGCTGGGAAGCAGCCGTTCCGGAGCATTCCCAGACGGCGCCAGCGCGGATCGTGACGTGACCGGCTGATTCCCTCGCCCCCTCCCCAGGAGAGCCCAGAGTCGAATCGATAAATCGGATCGGCAATCGACATGAATCGGATCGGCGGAAATCGGCAGCCGAATCGGGAAAAGTCGGATCGGCAGAAATCGGCAGGCTATTGTGCCTCCAATGAAAAATCGGATCCCAAATCGGAATCCCAGATCGAATCGAATCGGAATCGGAAACCATCGAAATCGAATCGAATCGAATCGGAGGAATCGAAACGAGCCCTGTCCCCCCCCATGTCACGCCTGTTATCGCCAGGGGTTCAAAAACCGTCTGTAGAAAACCGCCCGCGACCCCGAGGGTTCCCCAGGGAGGCGAGCAAAAGGCACAAGAGCCTCCACGAGCCGTGCTTCCATAAAGGAAAGGAAAACGACTTGCTCATTCACCTCTGGCGATCCGCGCGGAGCGCCGACGGCCTCTGTTTGTGGTGCTCTTTCCTGCTCCGATTCGCTCCCTGGCTCCTGTCGAGGCCCCCCTCCTGGTCGCTGCGCCGACGGGCGTTCGAAGCCGGCCCATGGACCCCTGCCTCCTCCTCCATCTCCTCTCCACCATTTCCCCTCCTCCCCCTCCTCCTCCTCCTCCTCCTCCTCCTCCTCCTCCTCCTCCTCCTCCTCCTCCTCCTCCTCCTCCTCCTCCTCCTCCTCCTCCTCCCTTTCCAAACCCCGTTGGCCGGTCCCTCGAGGCGCGCCCAGCCGTGGCGGCGAGGGCCTCCGCAGGCGCCCATGGAAGCCACAAAGACGACAGCGCCAACGACACCGTGGGAGGCCGCCCGCAGGGGGCCAAAAGGGGCGGGCTCGGAGGACTGCACCGCGTCGCCGACGCAGCGGAGATGCGTCGGCGACGCCGGGATGGGACAAAAGACCTGGCTCCAGGTCGAGCTGAGGTAGCGCTAACGATGAAGGGGCCCCAGGACACACAAATAAATACACACAGATAAAAAGATTCACCATATTTTCCCATATTTTCTAGGTTTTTGTCTTCCCGCCCAATTCCCATATTTTCCAATACTTTCCCGGGAGTCGACGATTAATTGTGTCTGTGTTTTTTTTCCCTCCTGAAGCGAGTCAGACATGCGGCGCGATCCTCCGAAGCTATCACCTCCAGCCCCACACAGTGCGGGCGCGGCCGCAAGAAACCCCCGCAGGCAACCCGGCCCTGAAAACCCGCGCGCGGGGCGCACCTGAGGGGGGACTGGGAGCACCCTGAGAGCAGCAGCTTCTTCAACGGCTGCGGAAAGTCACCGCGCAGCGCGCGGAGCGAAGAAACCCAGGGTGCCCTGACGAGAAGCATGTGGCTTCTTGTTCTGCGACCCCACTGTATGCCACATACACCCTGCGAAATGCTCAAGAAATCATGGGTTAAGAAATTCACACTCTCAGAAATTGAATAAAACCCAGAACTTCTATCAACATCTTGGGATTTACATTGAAAAGTTAAGAATAATCGAGACTCTGGACGAACACTTAGGTTTTCTTAAGCATCGCCTAAGGTGTATGGCTCTTTACCCTTGTTTGCCTCCCTTGGGGCGGGCAAATTCTACGCCCACCGGCGCCTGTCGGCGGAGCTATACCCCCGTTCTGCTGCCGCTGCCCTCCGCCGGCCTCCGGGCCGATAGAGAGAAATGCTATATTAGGAGGCAACTACTGGGAGGTTTTCGTAGGAAAAAATAAAGAGGATTAAACCCCATTGGGGGGCTGTTATGCCGGAGTGGGCCTCGGATTAAGCCGGATTGCGCGGGATTATGCGGGATTAAGCCGGATTAAGCGGGACTAAACCGGATTAACCTGGATTAAGCCGGATTTCGGACCAGGGCAAAAACAGAATTTGACCTCCCAGGAGTTGCATCCGAAGCTATACATCCGTCGACCCTCGAAGGCGGAGCCTCTTCTGGAGCGCCCCATACGCTGAGATCCGGCGTTGCGAAAAAAACGCAGCTTCGGCAAAACATACGGCCGGAACCCCAGATCTCATGTCTCTTTGCTGATGCTGCCATGCTCGAGGCGGATCGATCTGTGGTGGCCCCAGGGCCCGAAGGTTTTGCGACGCACACCTGCGACGCCAGGACCTCTGGGAAAAGGCGGGGTCTTTTTCTGGAGCACCCCCTGGGTGGGCGGACCTCTCCGCCGACCTGCGCTCCGCTCCGGCGGTCTCCGGGAAATCCTGGCCCCCCGTCGCTCCCGCGGAGCCGGCCGACGCCACCACGAAGTGTAAAGCCAAGGCGACCGCGGTCGTCGAAGCGGGCCGCCGCACGGCCGCGCCTCTCCAGCAGCTGGCGCTGGGGGAGCGGTTCTTTTTCCGTGCCCATTTCGTTCGTGCAGATTTTGGCGGCCTCTGGGATGCCTCAGATCTCGGCGACGCAGAAATCAAGGGACGGACGGCTCGGTGCGGGTGTCCTGAGGGAAACGGGTCCCCGACCCCGGGGCTTTCCCTGGCACCAACAGGCCATCAGATTCGCTCCCCAGTCGTCTGCTGACGGTCCCAGGGCCCCGCCAAACCCGGCCACCCCAAAAATGTATCTTCCAATTTCCCTCAGGACTCCTCTCGCAATGCTGACAAAACCTTGAGCACATCAAGACGGCCAACGCTTCCGCGATCCTCCCATTCTGCGTGTTCGACCATCGGCTTTCCGCGGTCTCTTCGGCGGCAGTCGGCGGTCTCCAGCGGTGCTCGGCGGTCTTCGGTTTGAGAGCCAAGTGACTGCGTTCCCAGATCCCCCGACGTCATGATTTTTTCATAACGTCGACCCCGAGGGATCTGGACACCTTCCCCGGAACTGGTTTCTCTTCCTGAGGCGTTTTTGTTGACGGCCCTGGGGCCTGGCGAGGGCTCCCACAGGCCGAAAATATAGAAACATGTCCCGTCGTGATTTTCTGGTGACCCGCGGGGGGTCTGGGTCCGACGCGGTTCACAAAGGAACCCAGGACCTCCCGAGCCTGCGGTCCAACCCCGACGGCTGTGGCCGACCTCCAAGCTGGGCGGCGACGGCGCCTCGAGGACCAACGCCTCTTCCAGATGCATACGCGGAAGGTGGGGCGGCCTGGCAGAGGAGGAGAGGCAGCAGCAAGACGAGGACCCAGACCTCCAACGGGCTTGCAAATGCCAGGACGGCCAGCTCGCTCCTGCTTTCGGGATCTGGGCCCTGGGCCCCCTTGGGGCAGTCGAGATGCCATCGGGGATGACAAGCCGGCACCCGGGAAGAGGTCGAGAGCTCCGGGGGCCATGTCCTGAACAGAACCACGGAGGTCTGGATCCACTGTCTTACGCAGGAGGCATCTACACACCACCGCCGTGCCAAGCCAGGGCCATCCTGGCCTTGGCATGGTGTATATGCGTCCTCCTGGCCGAGGCCAGGCGGGTCTATACATCATCCTAGGGCACAGGATGGCCCTGGCCTGGCACGGTGGTGGTGTATAGACGCCTTCGTCGTGGTGGTGTATAGACGCCCCCCGGCCATGACCGACCTCCAAGCCTGGGGGGTCTTCGGGCTTGCGGGGAAACCCCCCACCACGCCTCCCGTACTTTGCCCACGAAAGAAAGGGGGCCCCGAAGAAACAGGTCCTGCACCCTGAGGCTTCCGTGGAACTGGGCATTGGGGAAGCCCCAAAAAGCGCATGAATCGCTACAAACTATCGGAGGTGGGGGGGTGAGTCCGACGTGAAACGGAGACACCCCCTACCAGGAAATCGATTTCGGTTTCGGGTTCGTGTCGTGCGTGCCGTGCGTGCGTGCGGGCGAGGCAAAGCTGCGTGGGCGGGCGAGAAGAAATCCTTCTGTGGCTGGGCCGCGTGGTGTCCCGCCGGTGTCCCGCTGGTGTCCCGAAATCCTCCTGTGGCTGGGCCGCGTGGTGTCCCGCCGGTGTCCCGCTGGTGTCCCGAAATCCTCCTGTGGCTGGGCCGCGGCTGGACCAAATGTTGCTCCTCCGGCGGCCGGTGCCGCGCGGTGTCCCGCCAGTGTCCCGCTGGTGTCCCGTGGTGTCCCCCGTGGTGTCCCGTGGTGTCCTGTTGAGTGAGATCGATCGTGAGATCGATAGTGAGATCGATACTGAGATCGATGTGGTGCCCCGAAGTGTCCCGTGGTGTCCCGTTGAGTGAGATTGATAGTGAGATCGATAATGAGATCGACTGGTGTCCCGTGGTGTCCCGCTGAGTGAGATCGATAGTGAGATCGATACTGAGATCGTCGTGGTGCCCCGAGGTGTCCCGTGGTGTCCCGCTGAGTGCGATCGCCAGTGAGATCGATAGTGAGATCGACAGGTGCCCCGAGGTGTCCCGTGGTGTCCCGTTGAGTGATATCGATAATGAGATCGATCGTGCGATCGATAGTGAGATCGATGTGGTGTCCCGAGGTGTCCCGTGGTGTCCTATGGTGTCCCGCTGAGTGAGATCGATAGTGAGATCGATAGTGAGACCGATAGTGAGACCGAGAGGTGTCCCGCGGTGTCCCGTGGTGTCCCGTGGTGTCCCGTTGAGTGAAATCGATAGTAAGATCGTTAAGTGTCCCGTGGTGTCCTGCGGTGTCCCGTTGGGTGAGATCGATAGTGAGATCGATTGAGTCTGATGTTTGTTCCCCCCCTCCCCCCCACAACCTCCTTATAACCCGAAGGTTGGTCGTATAGGTGAGCTATATATGGCCTCGTGCTTGCCACAAGGTCCAAGACCCCTTTTCCCGAGGGCTCGTTTCCATCATGGCAGGAGGAGAGGGCGGTGGCGGCAACCGCTCGAAAGGGCCCTCCTCTTCGACCGCGGTCGCCAGCGCTCGACTGTCATGAATTGCGAGCACGGAAGACCGGCGCGCAGTAGAGCGCGCATCGCTCGATGCAGCGAGGGCTCTGTTTGAGCGCCGAGAGATCAAGATAACCGAATTGAGGATGGACTATGTGGCACTGCTCTCGTTGGGGTGCTGAACTCAGCAGCTGCTCTCTGAGGCCGCCACCTCCTCCCAGGCCTCCCGCGTCCGAAGCTCGCTCGCCTCCCGCCCCGGGGGATGCTCTCGCGACGTCAGAGGCCGCCAGGGGAGCTGAGAGATCTGCTGGAAAGGAACCGCGAGAGCACGGTCGCGGTTGGAGGGGAAGAAACAGAGGACCATGAGCAAGACTGAATGCAGACACGTCGTGTTGATCTTGGTCGCAATCCGTCTTGGTCAGCGACGGTTCGTGGATGATCCTCGCGCATCGGCGACGGGCAGCATGGACCGTGACCAAGCTCGGCGTCGACAAAGTCTCGCGACATCTTGGCCATGGTCTGTGCTTTTCTTCCCTCGAGCGGTAGGCCCATCCGTGGGGCTCATATCCTGCAAGCGGGGGGTCCAGCCGCAGCTCCAAGACCGAGTAAACGGCGTGGCCAGGTAGCGGCGTGACCTGGACCCTGGTTTCGCCACAGTGCATTTCCGATGCGCGGGCACTGGCTGCATAATGGGACTCGGTCTGCAAAAGGCACACGCAATTTCACAGACCGACCTCGCCTACACTGTCGTGTCACACCATGCCGTTGAGGGGCCGCACCGCTGGACCACCTTTGGTAGTGGCATGCGGTCCCGCCAAGAGGGTGCCGGCCACAGTGGTGACGAATAAAGGGGCCCTGGGGCACACGAATGACTACACACAAGTCCCAGGATTCCCCATATTTACCTAACAACGAAGACTGATAGGTTTCTAGTGGAGTCAAAAGAGAGCATCCTGATTCCCCAGGGGGGTCTGGGCAGGATCCGGGGGATGCTGGGGAAAACCGGGGATCCGCGCCTGATATGGGGGAACTCAGTCGGGGGTGCCGTGGGTGCCCGCCTGATATGGGGGAACTCAGTCGGGGGTGCCGCGGGTCCACGCCTGATATGGGGGAACTCAGCTGACGGGTGCCGCGGGTGCTTGCCTGATATGGGGGAACTCAGTCGGGGGGGCCGCGGGTGCACGCCTGATGTGGGGGAAGTCAGTCGGGGGTGCCGCGGGTCCACGCCTGATATGGGGGAACTCAAGTGAGGCTGAGGCTGAGGCTGCGGCTGAGGCTGAGGCAGGCTGAGGCAGACGCTGAGGCAGGCTGATGCATCCGAAAGCCCATAAGCAGTGAGGAGGAGAGATGCCTCCTGTCGAGCGCCACGGTGTGCTCAGAGGGAGGAAGAGGAGGAGGAGGAGGAGGAGGAGGAGGAGGAGGAGGAGGAGGACGAGGAGGAGGAGGAGGAGGAGGAAGGAGGAGTTCGAGGAAGGATACGCAAGGTTTTTCTCAGCGGTTCCGGCCTCTGAAGGCCCAGTTGCGGGGATCCAGGACGTTTCAAGATTTGCCTTCATGGCGTCTGGCCTCTGGAACCTCAGTTGCGGGGATCCCGGACGTTTTCATATGTATACATCTGTATGTACTTCTATGTAGTATCTTTATAATTCTGTAATTCTACAACAGGACTCCTGCATGAATATCAAAAGGAATGCTCCCAGATATGCTTATACACATCGCTGTTAGGTTGCTTTGCCGGGATAATTTCCCATATTTTCTGGATTTTCGTCTTCCCCCCCATTGTCCATAGTTTCCCATATTTTCCCGGGAATCGACGATTAATTGTGTGCTTCCTGACCGAAGCAGATCGTTACAACCACCCTCCCTTCTGGCCTCCAGGCAGCCTCCTGCTGCTCTGGAATGAATATGCCGTCGGCCCCGCGCCCATTTGCGAGGCGCCCTGCTCCCACCCACACTTCACGTAACTGGGGGGAAGAGGAGGCAGCGGCATGCAGAATGACAGACGAGCTAGCCGTGTGCGGAACAGAACCTCATCTGTCCTCATCAGCGTAACATTCCTACTTATCAGCAGACTCTGGCGCGCGAACTACGGCCGGTTTGGAGAGCCGGGCAGGTGGCCGTTGACATCGCCAGGCGCGCAGGCGCGCGCCAAGCATATAAAGGCCTGCTGGCCGAGTGCTCGGCCACTCGGCCACGTGCTGGCCGGGACGCTGTGACCAAGGGGGGCGAAGGAACTACCCAGGCGTTCGACTTTACGGTAAGTCGGGCCTGGCCTCCTACTGGGGGATTTTGGACGACAAATTGAAGATACTAAAGCAATGCACCAAACATGGCAAACGATACTAACATTACCCTGTGACGTACCCAACCCTCTCTATACATGTGACGATTATACTCAGGACAACTCAATGCTGACTGGCATTCTGAAGGACCCGCAGTGCGCAAGAAGAGCATACAGCTGTGCTTCAGAAGAGCGCAACAAGAAGAGGAACGGCAAATATACAACATGGAAACACAGGGGCGTTGAAAGAAACGCGCCCAAAGAGTGAACACAAAAGGGCGCGGCGGCGAGGGCTAAAACACCACGAAAGCCTCCGCTGGGCCTCCCAGGAGCCCACGAAAGTGGCGACAGCTGCGCAGATCGCAAGCCCCCCAGGGAGCGGCGAGGTCCCGAGGTGGTCCGCGTATGACGTACCTCCGTTGGGCCTCCCAGGAGCCCACGAAAGTGGCGACAGCTGCGCAGATCGCAAGGCCCCCCAAATGGCGGCGAGGTCCCGAGGTGGTCCGCGTGGGACCCATCTCCGCTGGGCCTCCCAGGAGCCCACGAAAGTGGCGACAATTGCGCAACTCGCAAGGCCCCCCCAGGGGGCGGCGAGGTCCCGAGGTGGTCCGCGTGGAACCACTTCCGCTGGGCCTCCCAGGAGCTAACGAAAGTGGCGACAATTTCGCAACTCGCAAGGCCCCACAAAAGGCGGCGAGGTCCCGAGATGACCCGCGTGGGACCCACCTCCGCTGGGCCTCCCAGGAGCCCACGAAAGTGGCGACGGCTGCGCAGAGCGCAAGCCCACCAGGGGGCGGCGAGGTCCCGAGGTGGTCCGCGTGGGACCCATCTCCGCTGGGCCTCCCAGGAGCCCACGAAAGTGGCGACAGTTGCGCAGAACGCCAGCCCCCCAGGGGGCGGCAGGGGTACCGAGGTGACCCGCGTGGGACCCACCTCCGCCGGGCCTCCCAGGAGCCCACGAAAGTGGCGACAATTGCGCAACTCGCAAGAGCTAACGAAAGTGGCGACAGCTGCGCAGATCGCAAAGCCTCCCCAGGGGGCGGCGAGGTACCGAGGTGGTCCGCGTGGGACCCACCTCCTCCGGCCTCCCAGGAGCCCACGAAAGTGGCGACAGCTGCGCAGATCGCAAGGCCCCCCAAATGGCGGCGAGGTCCCGAGGTGGTCCGCGTGGGACCCACCTCCGCTGGGCCTCCCAGGAGCCCACGAGAGTGGCGACAACTGCGCAGATCGGAAGCCCCCCAAGGGGCGGCGAGGTCCCGAGGTGGTCCGCGTGGGACCCACCTCCGCTGGGCCTCCCAGGAGCCCACGAAAGTGGCGACAGCTGCGCAGATCGCAAGTCCCCCAGGGGGCGCGAGATACCGAGGTGGTCTGCGTGGGACCCACCTCCGCTGGGCCTCCCAGGAGCTAACGAAAGTGGCGACGACTGCGCAGATCGCAACGCCCTCCAAATGGCGGCGAGGTCCCGAGGTGGTCCGCGTGGGACCCATCTCCGCTGGGCCTCCCAGGAGCCGACGAAAGTGGCGACAACTGCGCAACTCGCAAGGCCCCACAAAAGGCGGCGAGGTCCCGAGATGACCCGCGTGGGACCCACCTCCGCTGGGCCTCCCAGGAGCCCACGAAAGTGGCGACGGCTGCGCAGAGCGCAAGCCCACCAGGGGGCGGCGAGGTCCCGAGGTGGTCCGCGTGGGACCCACCTCCACCGGGCCTCCCAGGAGCCCACGAAAGTGGCGACAGTTGCGCAGAACGCCAGCCCCCCAGGGGGCGTCGAGGTACCGAGGTGGTCCGCGTGGGACCCACCTCCGCTGGGCCTCCCAAGAGCCAACGAAAGTGGCGACAATTGCGCAACTCGCAAGGCCCCACAAAGGGCGGCGAGGTCCCGAGAAGACCCGCGTGGAACCCACCTCCGCTGTGCCCCCCATGAGCCCACGAAAGTGGCGACAGCTGCGCAAATCGCAAAGCCCCCCCAGGAGGCGGTGAGGTCCCGAGGTGGTCCGCGTGGGACCCACCTCCGCTGGGCGTCCCAGGAGCCCACGAAAGTGGCGACAGCTGCGCAGATCGCAAGGCCCCCCAGGGAGCGGCGAGGTCCCGAGATGACCCGCGTGGAACCCACCTCCGCTGGGCCTCCCAGGAGCCCACGAAAGTGGCGACAGCTGCTCAGATCGGAAGCCCCCCAGGGGGCGGCGAGGTCCCGAGGTGGTCCGCGTAGAACCCACCTCCGCTGGGCCTCCCAGTGAAAGTGACGACAGTTGCGCAGATACAAAGCCCCCCAGGGGGCGGCGAGGTCCCGAAGTGGTCAGCGTGGGACCCATCTCCCGCCCACGAAAGTGGCGATAATTGCGCAGATCGCGAAGCACCCCCAGGGGGCGGCGAAGTCCCGAGGTTGTCCGCGTGGGACCCACCTCCGCTGGGCCTCCCAGGAGCCCACGAGAGTGGCAACAGCTGCGCAGATCGCCAGCCCCCCAGGGGGCGGCGAGGTACCGAGGCGGTCCGCGTGGGACCCACCTCCGCTGGGCCTCCCAGGAGCCCACGAAAGTGGCGACAATTGCGCAGAGCGCAAGGCCCCCCAAAGGGCGGCGAGGTCCCGAGGTTGTCCGCGTGGGACCCACCTCCGCTGGGCCTCCCAGGAGCCCACGAGAGTGGCGACAGCTGCGCAGATCGCCAGCCCCCCAGGGGGCGGCGAGGTACCGAGGCGGTCCGCGTGGGACCCACCTCCGCTGGGCCTCCCAGGAGCCCACGAAAGTGGCGACAGTTGCGCAGAGCGCAAGGCCCCCCAAAGGGCGGCGAAGTGCCGAGGTTGTCCGCGTGGGACCCACCTCCGCTGGGCTTCCCAGGAGCCCACGAAGGTGGCGACGGTTGCGCAGATCGCAGCCCGACGGCTCGAGAAAAGAGGAGAGGGGAGCACAGGAAACAGGAGAGAAGGAGGAGGGGAGGACGGGGCGACCACACTGCTCAATACGAGAACCCAACAAAGGAGGGTTTTTTGACTATTTTTGGCTATCCCCCCTGTAGAAGGACAGGCCCGACTTACCGTTACGGCTCCTGTTCCAGCCCGGGCCCCGAAGGCCGGCCCCCCGGCAGGGGCGGAGAGCCCTGGCAGAGGCCTCCCGACCGGAGTCCGATCACCCAGACATCCGCCGATCTGAGTTTTTCAATCCGCAGCCCCAGGGGTCCCCCGACGTCTTCCCTGGAAAACGATTCTTCGTCCCGCATCCGCTTTGGATGGTCCCAAGGTCCCGATGACGGGCCCCGGATGCCAAAGTTCGTGAAACGACGCAGGATTCAAGCAAATCAGATCCTCGGATCTCTGGGCAGCCAGATCACCCGATGCCGCCGCCTCGCCGACGCATCCGCGGCGCATCGGCGCAGTGCATCGGCGCCGTCGGCGATGCATCTGCGCGATCGGCGTGGAGGAGGTATGGGGCCCCGCATCAGGCCACCTCGCCAGTGCGTTGGGCGACGAGGAGCGCGCTGCACCGACCCCCAGCGCTGCTCGGGCCCTGCTCTTGTGATGAGCCTGCTCTTCACCACCACCACCAGTAGTGTTGGAGGGGGGAAGGAGGTGGAGGACGAGGAGGCGGAGGACGAAGAGGAGGAAAAGGTGGAGGAGGAGGAGGAGGAGAAGCAGGACGAGGAGGAGGAGGAGGAGGAGGACGAAGTGGAGGAAAAGGTGGAGGAGAGGAGGAGGAGAGGAGGAGGAGGAGAGGAGGAGGAGGAGGAGGAGGACCCCTCCCCCTCCCACTTCTGGTGGTGGTGGTGGAATTCGGGCCCATCATCTTGGGAGGCGTGGGGTCTGGGTGGCCGCGGGTGGAACAACGCCACGGCGCCGGAGGCCCGGGTGCGCTCTGCACCACGAGGCTTCCACGAGTCCCCGCTGGGCCCGGGCAGGAGCTAGCCGTCGCTCGGACGCCCATGCCCCGTGCATCTTTGTCGGTCTTGTGCGATGTTCTTTCTCTCGCTGGTCGAAGATTGCTCCTCGATGGCCCTCGCTGCGAAAAATGCACACGTCCGAGAGATGCCAAGAGGAGTAGGGCGCACGAGCCGACGGAGCGCTCGCCCCAGCACGCCGCGAGACCATACACATCAAGGTGGATCCCAGAGTGGGCCTGTGGAAGCCAGGCGGTGGGGCGCTCGTTCTCCCTCCAAGCCTGCCAGGCAGATCTAGGCCCCGTGATAGCGGGAACGGTCTGACGATTTCGTCAGCCGATGGCGGGCAGGACGACAAGGAATGGAAACGGGATGGAGAAAGAGGCCGAAGAAACCTGAAGATGTGTTTAGAAGGTTCTCGGAAAACGTTCGGCGGGCTTCCTGATAGCTTCGGACATGCTTCGCAAGTTCCCGCAAGAGGACAAGGTGGAGCGGTTCTTAGTACTTGAACATTGTGGGGTCTGCAGTTGGTCACTCGTCGCCACGTGAGTTCGCAACGAGTTGGATGATTCATGGGTATCTTCTCAAGTCCGGCAGTGGCCGTCATATCTTACTGGTGCATATCAACTTCACTGAAATCAAGACCGGCGCGTGGGCACGCACGGCACCACGCAGGGCAACGAATGATGGTTGGGATGAGCCAGAGGAGAGCGAGAGAAGGCGAGGGGGACAGGATGCCAAGGCGCTATACGACAAAGAGGAAGGAGGAATCCGTAACGGAGGCAACAGTCAGAAGGGACCAGGGGGCACAGAGCAGGCGCTCACCGCTATCTTTGAATGCATGCGTACGGGTCTGTAGACTACCAACCACCAAAACGGTATGCATCAACCGCTGTCCGAGGTAATACTTGGACGTACTTGGCGACGCATTTCCCGCCCGAGCGTCACCCAAGCGAAATGACTCAACGGCGCTTCATCCAAGGCAACCGTAAGCACGGTGTCGAGAACCATGGTGTAGGTGTGCCCAACACACTCAATCAATAACGCCGACGGCAACACGGGACCTGTCAAAAACTCGAGGAACTCGAGGAACCGTTCAGCACACACTGCCCGTAGCCGCTAGCATTCGCACAACGACACAGAAGAGAGAGCGGGTGTGCCGACGGACACGTCGATGAACAGCAGCAGCACAGCGAGCCGAGACGGCAAGCACACACTTGTCAACCGCGTGCTCTCTCATGATGTGATCCACGGCCCGCGCTCCATCAACCAAAGCCTGGCCACAAGTATTCGTACCAGTGCGGGGCAAAAGGGGAGGAAACGAGAACACTCGGAAGTCCCATGGATCTGTGAGCCAGCCGGCCGGCACAGCGCTGGTGCTTCTTCGCGGCCGTCGCTTCGTCCCGCAGAGACTGCTGCGACACCACGCTCCTCCTCCTCCTCCTCCTCCTCCTCCTCCTCCTCCTCCTCCTCCTCCTCCTCCTCTGGGAGGGGCGGCTGTGGCAGATGCCCTGAGACCGCCGACGTCCAGCTGCGGGGAGCGCCGGCGCGAGCGGGGAGGAGCGGGAGGGGAGGGGCTCCCCGCTCGCGGCCCGAGGCGGCAGGAGGGCGGGCGCGGAGGGGCAGGAGGGGGAGACGGAGGAGGGAGGCAGGAGGAGGCAGGAGGAGGAGGAGGAGGAGGAGGAGGAGGAGGAGGAGGATGAGGAGGAGGAAGGAGGAGGAGGATGAGGAGGAGGAGGAGGAGGAGGAGGAGGAGGGGAGGAGGAGGAGAGGAGGAGGAGGAGGAGGAGGAGGGGGAGGCAGGAGCAATGAGGAGGAGGACTGAGAGGACGACGCGCCGACGGAACGGCGCTGCCCCCACGCAGCCCCAGGGGGGCCGCCGCCGCCGGGCACGGCGGGCGGGCCACCCCACAGCCTGCGTGGTGCGCTGTCCAGGTTGGCTTTCACACGGGCACGCCTGCGCCTCCTCCTCCTCCTCCTCTCCTCCTCTCTCCTCCTCCTCCTCCTCCTCCTCCTCTTCCTCCTCCTCCCCCTCCCTCCTCCTCCTCCTCTTCATTCTCCCCCTCCTTCTCCTCCTCCTCCTCCGAACCACAACCAACGAACTAGCCCTGCCCGTTGGGGCTCCGTGCTGGGCACCCTGCCCGACGAGGCCGACACGCCATCAGCAGCACCGTGCAGGGCCGCCTGCACGAGGGGCACAAACACACAGCCCGCCCCGCGCATGAGAGCGACGGGGGAAGAACGGGATCCCCACCGCCTTCTCAGCATGGAAGCATGGGTCGAATAGGGGATCGACTTTACCTCTGGATGTATATGGTCCTCGAATCTGCATACCACCAACAATTATGATGTACGTTTGTATAAAAGCAGTCCACGCATGCTCGACGAAGAACATGAATTCTGGAGTAAATCAATGATGCAGTCGACCCCCTACTCGAATGGGGGTTCAGGGGCGACTGAAAGTCACGCCCCGCAACCACCTCAGAAGACCACACGTGTGGAACTGTCTGGCACCGCCCGAGTAAGGCGCTTCCGAGAGGGCGTGGGTTCGCCGTCGTACGTCCAGTGGGTGAGCAGTCCATGACGCGGCCGCTTGGCCGCCAGGGAGTCAACGGCTCTCGACTCCAGCGGGGAACCACCGTCGACCGCTGCATCAACCTCTCCTGCGACTGAAGGCACAGATCAGCGTGTTTGCACCGCTCCCCACAGCGCGTCCGTCGACGTGTTGACGACGGTTGCCTCGCCGCGTCCGCGGCAGCCCCTCCGCCAACAGCATCCGCAAGAGCAGATCCCCAATCTTCGAATGTCACCGCTCCCGCCCGCTTGATGCCCTGCTTGCTCTCATGGGAGAGATTCCCGAACCGCTACAGGCCACGGACTACAAGGTTCGGAGGCAACGCATGGGAGCCTCCCATCCCATCATGCTGGCTCTTGCGAACCGGCGCTAGCCGACGCTAGCCGAAGCTAATTCGGCGCCTCCTCATCGATTACCAGAGGCCAGCGCGCGCTGGAGGCCTCCTAGATATGGGGTCCGAGTTGGTGGGGTCGGAAGATCGCGCCGCATCGCCGATACATCGCCGATTCATCGGCGCTGCATCCGCGACGTCGGCGCGAGGAAAACCGGGCTCCACATCGAGCCACATCGCCGATGCATCGGCGATGCGGCGCGATCCTCCGGCGCCATCCTCTCAGACCCCATCAGGGAGCCCCAGATGCCAAATCGGCGCCTCCTCATCCGTTACTGGACGCTGGCGCACGCTGGTGCACCCTGAAAACAAAAATTGTGCGGACACGCGCGGCTCCCATGATATTTCCTGCCGCAGGGGAACCTGCCTAGCACCCGAGTCGGTCGCTGCTGGGATTAGGCCGGGCACGTCCTCCTGCAGGCGGATTTTGGAGGACAATTTAGATATCGTCGAACATACCAAAACATACTCGAAAATCCGCCGACCCTGTCGGCGTGTGTGAGGGGCTTTTCCGTTCGAGACGTCATCCCCGTTGTTCGTTGGTCGTCGTCTCTGTCGTCCCCCTTCCTTGCGCCTCCCTTTCCGTGGGCCCGTCGCCACTCCCGTCCTCTTTCCCAGCAGGGGCCCCTGCTCAAGCGCGCCAGCCCAAATGAACTTCAGCAACGTCGTATTTGAGTCGAAGGGAAGCCCCTTCCCTTTGATCCCTCCCCCGCCGGGAGGGGGGGGGGGGGTAGCGGGGGGGTCCCGGGGGGGGTCGGGGGGGGGGGGCGCCACTCAGATACGACGCCCCCCCCGCAAGTACTGCACGTAGGGATTCTTTATTGTTTCGGGACCGCGCCCGAGCCGCCCGAGCCGCCGCCGAGCCGCGCCCGAGCCGCGCCCGAGCCGCGCTCGGACCGCGCCCGAGCCGCGCCTGAGCCACGCCCGAGCCGCGCCCAACAGACCCCCAAGACGGCTCCAAGAGATTACCCGACGAGCCCTCGGCGACAGAGGCTCCCAGGAAGCCCCAAGATGCCCCCAAGAGGCCACCACGAGACCCCCAAGAGGCCCCCAGGAAGCCCCAAGAGGCCCCCCCCGCCACATACGAGAACGCATGGGTCGCCCTCCAGGGTCGGCGGCACCGGCCGTAAGGCCTTCGCAATAGTAGATCAATCGTTCCTGAAATTGCTCTTCCGCAATTTGGGAACATTCCTCCTGTAGAGGGCTCCGCTGGGGGGTCTCTGCACGAAAAGCGCTGCCGGGATTCTGCATGAAAGATGCCTCCCAGCAGGGGTCGGACCAGCGGCCTCCCAGATGGGGTCCCAGCAGGTAGGGCCGGAGGATCGCGCCGCATCAGCGATGCCTCGGCGACGTCGGCGATGCATCGCTGATGCATCAGCGATGCCTCGGCGACGTCGGCGCTGAATCGGCGACGTCGGCGTGGAGAAGGTCGGGCCCCGCCTCGCGCCGCCATCGGCGATGCAGCAGCGATGCGGCGCGATCCTCCGGCCCCATCTGCTCGGACCCACTCGGACCCCATTTGGGGAAACCATAAGGTACCGATACCGCTGCCCCCCCGGACCTCTCCCAGGGTGCGTTCTGGCCAGGATTTCGAGGCGAATCCAGCGGTGGCGAGGAGGGCCTCCCAGGAGGCCTGGAAAAAAGGGGAAACGAGCGAAAGATAGCGGTGTGGGTAACTCTTCCTCCTCTGACCTCTGGCCCCATCTGCTCGGACCCACGCGGACCCCATCTGGGAGGCTTGGCCGCAAGCAGATCGGGGGGACAAAGGTGGGATTGGAAGAAAACTCGTTCCGAACGGCCCCTGGAAGAAGGACACGCGTCAAATGGGAGCATCCAGCTGGGCCCGCTCCTCAGCCCACCCTTGGGAGAACCCTCCCCTCTGCGAGCCCCCGAGCAGAGGGCTGTCTGTCGCTGCCCGGGGAAAGGGGGGGGGCGCCCCTCGCTGCGGCCGCCTCTCCCGAACGGGGCGCCTCGCGCCTCGCGCGCGGAACCCTTCAAGGGAACAGGGCCTCGAGCCAAACCGTGTGTGCCCCGTTTTCGTGTTGTGCTCGTTCTCCCTCGCTCTCTTGGGCGCCCGAGTTATCCGGGGTAACTCGGGCCCGGGGTAACTCGGGTTTGGGTTCCCGAAAAACGAACCCGAGTTAGCCCTGACCCGAGTTACCCCTGATGATTCGGGGCTCTGGACGCCCGAGATATCCGGGGTAACTCGGGTCCGGGGTAACTCGGGTTCGGAATCCCGAAAAACGAACCCGAGTTATCCCTGACCCGAGTTACCCCTGATGATTCGGGGCTCTGACTCTCTGCCTTCGTCAGTGCTTCTTGGGCGCAGGAGAGTGACGCGAAGACGCGCAAAACGGCCGACGACGCCCCTAATTAGAACACCGTTCTTTGCTCGAGCCCTGCCGAGAGAAACCGCCGCGGCGGCAGCCGCCTCACGGCAGTCAGAGCCCGCCGCGCGGAGAGCGCGGCGAGCCGCCGCGAGGCGGGCGTGCCCTCCCGGCGCGGGCGAGGCGAGGCGCCGGCCGCTCGAGGCGCGGGCGGCGCGGGCCGCCCGCGCCCACGTCGAGCCCTTGGAGCCTGCGCGGGCGGGCGCGGAGGCCTGCGAGCGCATCGGCTCCGGGCCGCCCCGGCGGGCCGGCACGGCCGTCGTGGCCCGAGGAGGAGGAGGAGGAGGAGGAGGAGGAGG
>CAUYUJ010009582.1:0-33446 GCA_963575745.1 Prorocentrum cordatum | reverse complement strand
TTTGTTGTTCAGTGTTTCCCGCCATTGTGATCTTTCACTGTAAGACTTCGGCCTTGAAGCCGCCAGATTCCTAAAACAGCCCTGCAGCCTGGCCCCCAGCCGAGCCCTGCAGCTAAGCTCCCCAGAATTCCCCAACGCTGGGCTCCCGAAGCATACCCGAAGCCTCTCCCCTAGAACATCCTTGAAGCATGGCCCCCGAACAGTTGTAAAGCTCGGCCCCTTAGTTGTCCGGTGCTGTATGGAAGTTCCCTGGGCGTCCTTCGCCATTTCTTCGCAGCGCGTTGGCTCGTGTTCGAGCTTCTTCGGGCAACTCGGCTATCAGCTTGCAGTTTTATTCCAGTGCCCCATGGATCTCCATGCTTCCGCTGGTGCTCATGTCCATGGCTCGGCTTTGCCAGAGGGAGATGTAGGAACGTCAGGTCCAGTGATGTCCGTGGCTGCGCCCGATTCAGAACAGCCACAGCCAGCGGGCGCGCGTGGAAACCGAGCGCCCACAACGCCGCCGCAGTCAGGACATGCGAAGAAGAGCTTCGAGAAGTCAGAGTGGGGCGCGGAGTGGAAGGACTGGGTTGAGCAAGAGAGCGCCGAGGAGGGTGCGTTCGACGACGTTGCGTGCTGCTACGACGCCAAGTGGAGCTGGGGCGGGACGAGCAAGGCGGACGATTGGAGCTTCTCTGGGTGGGGTTCGCGTCCGAGTACCACGAAAGAGGCACGCGGCGGCAACTAGGCTAGCAACGAGACCGACTGGAGCGAGACGCAGCAGTGGGCAGCACAGACGTGGGATGACGGGGCGGCATGGTCGGGGGCGGGCATCGGCAGCGGTTGGAGCGATTGTTCCCATTCCGAGTGGACCAGGTGGTCGAGAGATGGTAATGCGGACGAGGGTGACGCCGTCGACGCGTCGCCCGCGAGTTGGGAGGGTGACGCTCGGCATCGGAACTACTGGGAAGAGCGTGTCCCTTCGGAGGGGCGCGAAGAATGGTCGAGCTCTGCTTCCAGGGACGCGGCGCCGTGGTCGTTAGCACCAAACCGCGCTGGGGCTGGCGTGACGACGAATGGGGCGATGGGCAAAGACAGCAGATCGGTTGGCGAGACACGTGCGGCGGCATGGACAACGTTTTCCCGAGTGGTGCTGGTGTATTGGCACTGATTGATGAGCTTGCCGTGGACACCATTCTGAACGGCGTGCTCGTGGGGAAGTCGATCGCCGTGGGGGCTGTGCCCACCCAAAGCAAGCAGACTACGCCCCTGTACAAGGCCTGGGTGTTCGACGGCGAGACATTGGGCGAACTTGTCGCGCGGGGTGCGCATGCTGTGGAGATGGAGCAGGCTCTTTCGCACATTCCCAGCGGCAGCGTTGTCGCTATCAGCCCCGTGACGGCATCAGGCAATGGCTACGCCTTTGAGCTCCGCAGCCGCCCTCGCATCCGGGCGGAGGGCAATTCGTCGATGGCCGTGCCAGTGAAAACGCTTGAAGTGGCCAGCCAGCAAGCTAACAAATCAAGGGTCGAACTGGGCGGAAGGGCGCATCGTTGCGATGCATCCACGGGCACTTGCGTCAAGGCCCGGCGCAACATACACCTCGTCAGCAGCGACGGCCAGGTGGTTGTTGTAACGATGTGGGGCAAGGCAGCCGCGTTCCACCTGGATGACGCGGCTTACGTCCGCATCATGGGGGCCAGTGTTGACCGTGGGAACAGCAAATTCAGTCTCAACGACGATGGCGCTGTCAGCGTTGACCATGATATGCCAGAGTCACCCTCGAGGAAGCGTCGGAAGCTTTTTTGGGGGGAGTGATGGCGTGGACTCTTCCGCAGCAACATTCAGTGAGGCCGTGCCAGGTGCGAGGTGGTCATCGCCGTCCGCGAGACGTTCTTCAACATGTGAAACTGTTCGGAGCGGCGCCGCCGATGAGAGCAGAGAGGATGGCAGCAGCGGGGTGGACGTAAGGTCTGGGTGGAAGGGGGGGGGGGGGGCGCGAGGAGGAGACAAGGGAAAGCAGCAGAAGGGAGGAAGGGGGTGATGAGGAGGTCCATGTGGACGGATGCAGTCGAGCATGCTCTTTGCGACCTGCAGCGCCCGCGAGCCCGAGTTTTTTTGGCGAGCGGTTCGGGGCCATCTCGTGCGGGGCCAAGGGTGCTCCCGGGGTGGCCTGTCCATGTTTTCGCTATGCTCTGCGTGCGCCTGCGTATTGCTCGGAGTTCCTCGCGCGGCTTGCGCTGCATGCGCATGTTGCAGAAGGCCGCCGCGTTTAGAATTTCCCCACGTGGCGCGACGCGCTAGGGCGGAGCATGACCCAGGGGCGCGCGGGGAGGGGGGGGGGGCGGAGGGGCATATAGCGGAGGTGGTGGAGGGCGCAAATGGATGGACAGGAATCCGACGCACACGTCTGTCGCATCACATCTGCGCAGTGCCACCGAGAGCGAAAGTACAGGATAAATGCTACTCACGCGGGCCCCAGGATCCATGGCGATTGCTTCAATTCTTTCGGGCGAGCGGGGGCGGGATAGGGAGGGGGGTGATTTGGCGAGGAGGGGGGGAATATTGGCAGAGGAGCGCGGCGATCTTCCCGAACTCTGTCGCGCCTGTCCACTGAGGCACGTTGTTTTTTTTCACAGGGTTGTGCGAGCGGCTGGGAGGACCTCGTGCGGGGCTAACAGAGCCCCCGAGGTAACCGGCCATGGCCTCATACGTGTGATGGTAGTCATGCCTCTTCCTCCCCCTCCCCCACCCATCCCTCTTCTCTCGGCCCTTCCCGCGCCGCCCTCTGCTGTCGGCCCTCTCCGTGCCACTCCTCCTCCTCCTCCCCCGCCCATCCCTCTTCTCTTGGCCCTCCCCGTGCCGCTCTCTTCTCTCGGCCCTCCCTGTGCTCTCCCTCCTCCCCCTCCTCCTCCTCCCTCACCCATGCCTCTTCTCTCGGCTATCACCGTGCCATTCCCCCTCCCCCCCCGCCCATCCCTCTTCTCTCGGCCCTCCCCGTGCTACCCTCTTCTCTCGGCCCTCCCCGTGCCACTCCTCCCCCTCCCCCGCCCATCCCTTTTCTCTCGGCCCTTTCCGTGCCGCTCTCTTCTCTCGGTCCTCCCCGTGCCACTCCCCTTCCTCCTCCCCCGCCCATCCCTCTTCTCTCGGCTCTCTCCGTGCCACTCCTCCTCTTGGCCCGGAAAACATCCTTGAAACATATGTCAAGGCCTGGCTCCAATGCACCCGCAGAGCCTGGTGCCCAAAACATCCGCGAAGCACTGCCTGTAAAGCACGTTCAAACCCCGGCCGTGAAAACGCCCCGAAAACCCGGGCTCTGGACGCAACTTTGAGGTGCCGTTTGGTTCTGGACCGTTGGAATTGTGTGTGCTAGCTTTTCCATTCTGGGCCCTTGCAGGGCTCGTCTGGATATGTTCTTCGTTTATCGTCAGCATGTTATGGGTTGTCTGTTTTTCTGGGGGCTGCCCAGGTGGTCGTCCAGGCTCGCAAGAGGAGGCGTAGAGGGTGCGTATAGAAGTTCCAAATGGGCACGTGGGACTGCACCCTCAGGAACCGCGCGCAGCCCCTCGGGGCACCAGGCTGGCGGGGGGTTAGGGCGGGGCGAGCTGGCGATGATCAATCACCCATTTTGAAGAAACCCGCATCCTCTCCAACATGCAAGGGCCGCGCAAGTTCGACGGGGGATCATGTAAGACATGCCGCGCGTCATACCGCAAAGTCGTGCAGCGAGAGTGGGCTCAAGGGTTCCACCTTACCATCGATTCATACAATCGGAGGTACTTTTCGCTACCGTCGACTTATTCAGAGGGACGGGCATGAACGGCTTTGCGCACGGGCTGTGCTCCGCGCGCATGCCGCAGAGTGCCCTGGCGGAGTTGAAATCCACAATTCCCCAGCTCTGCGCCCCGGGAAAGGGTTTCCTTGCTGGCGACGTCGCCGCAGAGCCTGATGTTCTTGATAAACGCGTTGCGTACTTGGCATTGTGCTTCGGTGCACCGGATTTGAGCGAGTACGTCAGCGGAGTGATCTTGGACTGGGAGATGCTCTTCCGAAATGACGCAACCGGGAAGCCGATAGTCAGCGTCATTACTGGGAATGGCATGGTTCCAGGTACCAAGGTGGACAAGGGCTACAACAAGAAGGGCATGTGGAACACTAGCGTCGGGCCATTGGGCCAGCCCGAAGTGCGTGCCGTTGGGCTCAATGACCTTCAGGAGAGATGCGCTGAAGCGTATGCGAAGGGAGCTCGTTTCGCCAAGTGGCGCAACGTCCTCCAACTCCACTTCGAGGAGGGGTTGCCAAGTGGCGTTGCCATTGCAGACACGGTACGCACCCTGGCGCGCTACGTTTCCATTTGCCAGAGTGAGAAATTGGTGCCTATCGTTGCAATTGAGGTTTTGCCCGAAGGAGAACACGACATTTCTTATTGCTCGGAAGTGACCGAGAAAGTGTTGGCAGCCCAGTTCAAGGCTTTCGCAGATCACCACGTTTACCTGGAAGGCTGCCTCCTGAAGATGAACGCGGTGAAAAAACGGTGTTGCGGGCACAACGGCTGGCGCTGAAACAATCGCAACGCTCACAGTGCGGGCGCTGCGTCGCACAGTGCCTCCAGCGTTACCGGGCATTTTCTTTGGGTCACGCGAGACTGGCCTGGAGCAGGACAACGAGGAAGTAGCTACCATGTACCTGAGCACGATGAACAAGCTGTTCAAGGACAAGTTGCCCTGGCTCCTCTCCTTTTCGTATGGCGAGTCTTTGCAGAAAACACACTTCGAGACCTGGCCTCGCCAGGAGAAGATCAAGGATGATGCTCGGATGGCGCTAATAGCGAGGGCCAACGCAACCTTCGATGCAGTCATGGGCAAGTACACAGTGGAGCGGGGTTCAGACGAGGCGGCCGCCAAGCGGCGCAAAATCAACGCGTCCTCGTGGCAGTCGGGCACGTACGGGCGCGAGCTGCTGCAGGGAGAGGCCGCTTGCATCGCCGCAGTCAGGGCGTCAGAACTCTCAGCAGAGCCCGCCCCGAGCACGCCCGACATGGTTTTTGATGCTATTGCCTGCGGCGTCCCGTCGTAAGTTGCGATGCCCTTCCATGGGTCCTTTCTGGTTTCCTGGGCGTGCTCAGGGGTCCAGAGCGGCCGAAGAGCACACAGAGAATGGCGTAGGGGGCCCCCAAGGCCGCCCTCCACTCCCGGACAGAACTCCAGGGCTTGCGCATGCAATTAGATTCCGGTGGGATTCACTTGCGAGGTTTTTCTCAAGACACCTCTGGCGCTTTCATGCGTCGGAAGACACTGCCGAGCAGAATGCTGTGCTAAGGCGCATCTTGAAGGAGATGTTGGGCCCCGACGTTGCGTTGCAATGACACCGAGCGTTATCATTGGGGAGTGACCCGTGTCAGTAGAAGTTTTTGAAAGGGGAGGATGTTCTCGGCTTGGAGGTTGATGCGACCTTGGCTCGAGAGTCTGATTCCGGCTCGGGGGCATGTTGGGGGGGGGGGGAATGGGGGGTGGGGGAGGGGCGCCGAGCCAGCCTTTACGGATGTTTCAGAGCAAGAGCAAGTTTTAAGGATATTTCAGAGCCCGAGCGGTCTAGTGGACCTCGTGTGGGGCCAACAGTCCTCCCGGGGTGATCGAATAGGGCTCTCTACTTGTCGTCGGTCGTTATGTTGTTTGTAGACCGCTCCTGGCACACTCAGTGCGACCGCTGCGGTAGCTCCTCGTGCGGAGCAACCATGCTCCCGAGGTAACATAGCGTTGTCGGCTGGACCGGGGGGGGGGGGGACGGAAAAATGCGTCAGTCGCAGGCGGGCGCCGAAAGTTGGCGCTCCGGATTGTGAAGGGGTCGTTCGGGCCCACGGTCGTTCCCCCATCTGCGAAACTACACAAAAAAACGGTTGTTCGCCAGCGCAGCTATACAGAAAAGGTTGTTCCTCTATCAGCGAAGCTATACAGAAAATATCAATGCAAAAAAAGTCGCTCCTCCGTTAGCGAAGAGAAAAGCTTGTTCTGCTACCAACGAAGCAATGCAAACCAGTTTTTTGCCCCGCCATCAAAGACAGGTGAACATGGGCGTGGCTCAGCCAGCGAGGCTATCCAACAACGATTATCCCTTCCATCTTTGGCTATATTGGGCCAATTTGCAGCCATCTTGGGCAATCTATGGTTCGTTTGGAGCCATCTTGGGCCAAAAAAGGCGCAGTGGAAGGAGGAAAAATATGAGGAGGGGGAAGAAGAGGAGGAGGATCATGGCGAGTTTGGGGGCTTCTTGGGCCGTTTTGAGGGCATGTTGGCGGTCTTGGGGGCCTTGCGTATCTCGGGAGGCCTCTTGGGGCCTCTTCGGGGTTTCTGGGGGGCCTTTTGGAGGCCTTTTGGGCGCCTCTTGGGGCATCCTGGGACCCTCTTGGGGCGCTCTTGGGGCGCACTTGGGAGATTTCCAGGCGCTCTTGGGGCCATCTTGGAGGAGATCTATCAAAGAAGGGGGGGTCGCTAATTCTAGACGCTTCGCGTATCCCACCAGCCCGTCCAGAAACGACGCCCAGGCGAGTAGAGGGTCGTCCTGAGGGGCTTTTCGGCGTCTTGGGTGCCTCGGGGGGGCCTATCTGGGCCGTTCGGGATCCTCTTTGGGTCCTCCTGGGGGCCTCTTGGGGCCTCTTGGGGCCATCTTGGGGCCTTTGGGGGCCTCCTGGGCGCTTCTTGGGGCCTCCTGGGCGCTTCTTGGGTGCCTCTGGGGGGTCTCTTGGGGCCTCTTGGGGGTCTCTTGGGGGCCTCCTGGGGGCCTCTTGGGGGGCTTCGGAGCCATCTTGGAGGAGATCGATCAACGAAGGGGGGTTCCCTAATTACAGCCCCCCCCTCAGGAGCCACGATCCTCGTGAGGGGTGTCGAATTTTAACCCTCCCAGGGGTCGATCTTGGGCGCTCCAACGCGCCGCGGAACCCCCTGTCCAGGTCAGTGGGGAGGGGGTAGGGGGAGGGGTAAACCCCTCCCCGAAGGGGAAGAGGGAGGGGTGGAAGAGGAAACTCGTTAAACCACCGCCGCCCAGAGGGCTGGTGGGATTACCGCTGCCCCTCGAGAGTGCTTCGAATCGCCTTTTGGGTCTTCTCGAGGCGGTTTTGGAGCGCTCCTGGGCGCTCTTGGGGCCGTCTTGGAGCTCTCTTGGGCCTCTTTTGGAGCCTTCTTGGGCCCTCTTGCAGCTGTTTTGAGGCCTCGGAGGCTTGGTTACACAGCAGAGCATGTCTGTGGCATCGCTCTGTCCCGCCGCTATTTTTCCTACGCTAGGTTTTCGTCGTGTCGACCAACGGCGACCCCGCCGCCGGCGTTCAAGGTTGAGCGCCAGCGGCGGCCCAACGTTGAACGATCCGGCGCTTTGGAAACGGCCGATCGTCCGAGGTTGAACGATCTCCGCGGTGTCAGGAACCTACGCTGGGGTCGACACGACGCGAACCCGCCGTGCGCAGGCCCAGTGGCGCACGGCGCGTGTGAGGTTCTTTCTATGAGCATTGGACAGAGGTGTGTGATGAACGTGCGGAGCTGAGAATGATCGATGACGAGAGCTTGCGTTGGGCCTCGTTCTCCAAGTTACGCTGGCCGGTGACCCCTGCTGGCTCGCAATGTTTCCCGGTGCCGTACTTCACGTTGCGGCTTCCGATATTGCATTTTGATGCGCGCGCATGTTCTGTTGTGCTCGTGTGAGGAGGAGGGGGGCGGGAGGGCAAGGCAGGGGGGGCGGGGAAAGACTAAGCAAATTGCGAGGACGTCTCAGGGGAAACCGGACCCAAACCAAGCCATACCAGGAGCCAAACCAGGCCGATTGTGAGGATGACGAAGGCGGAGCGCGCCATCAAACCAGGCAAAACCAGATGCCAAACCAAGCCAAACCAAGAGTCAAACCAGGCAGATTTTGAGAACGTCCTGGGCATAATCGCTCCAACCAGGCTCCATCCAGTCTTCTTAATGATAGTTATTCTTGACGCTTCGCGTAATTCCACCAGCCTTCCCAGAAATGATTGCCAGCTCTCTTGAGGTTTGTGGGAAGCTATCTGGAGCCATGCTCGGCAAGAGGCCGCGAACGGGCGGTGCGCAGGCCCAGTGGCGCACGGCGCGTGTGAGGTTCTTTCTATGAGCATTGGACAGAGGTGTGTGATGAACGTGCGGAGCTGAGAATGATCGATGACGAGAGCTTGCGTTGGGCCTCGTTCTCCAAATTTCGCTGACCGCTGACCCCTGCTGGCTCGCAATTTTTCCCGGTACCGTACTTCACTTTGCGGCTCTCGATATTGTATTGTGATGCGCGCGCATGTTCTGTTGCGCTCGTGTGAGGAGGAGGGGGGCTGGAGGGCGGGGCAGTGAGAGCGGGGAAAGACTAGGCAAATTGCGAGGACGTTTCAGGGGAAACCGGCCCAAACCAAGCCAAACCAGGAGCCAAACCAGGCCGATTGTGAGGATGTCGAAGGCGGGGCGCGCCATCAAACCAGGCAAAACCAGGTGCCAAACCAAGCCAAACCAAGAGTCAAACCAGGCAGATTTTGAGAACGTCCCCGGCAGATGCGCCCAAAGCAGGCTCCACCCACTCTTCATACAGTTCAACACATACAAAGTTCAATGCAACAGCGTTGTTCCACCGTTAGCGAAGCTATAGAGGAAATGCGGTTCCTTTACCAGCCAACAACTATGGGCATATAATTGTATTGCTAAGCCAGCGAGGTTATCCAGCATCGATTATTCTTTTATCAGCCAGACCATACAGAAGAGACTGTCATTCCGCAACCGAAGCTATCTCGCGTTGGAGTGGGAAAACCGTGGTCCACTCCCCCCTGTGGGCGAATTTCCTCGTTCTCTTCCTCCCCGCCCCTCCCCTCCCGTCCATTTGGGGAGGTACTCCCAGCCATAGTGGCTTCAAAACGTTTCTGCTGGCGCACCCATGCGGCCGTTTTCCATCATCGCGAGCACTCACCAAATTGGAGCATGGCATCGGGATGCCTTGCCGTGGAAGCTGCCCGGGGCGATGACGGATTTCGAGCGGGCCACCGCAGCCTCGCCAGGGGAAACTGGCAGGGGTGGCACTGGGTGAACGCCACACCAACCAGATGACGAGCGTGTTGTTACCCAGTAGCAGCCTTTACCGAGGTTCGCACCGCCACCGCTTGATCCGTGTCGAAGTCTTTGGCGTGACGTCAGCGAGGGAGATGTTGGGACGGTCTTCGTACTTATCTTTGGCTCCTAGGTATTATGATCGCCGTTATTATGGATCAGAGTACATGGGGGTCCGTTCCGAGGACGTGTAGGTCTCTGCTAGGACGGGTGGGCGTTGTGATGACGCACAGCATGCCCGAGGCCTCCATGCATCGCTATGACCATGAGAATATGGTGATCACCGCGTCGGTCGCGAACGCGGTGAGCGAGCTGGCCCTGCGAGAGGATGTGGCCGATATATTCGTGATTGGAGGACCGGCAGCTTATGAGGAAACGTTGGAACTGCCGAACTGCCATAACATTTTCATGATCCACGTTCGCGGGGAGATCGATTGCCGCGTTGCTTTCCCCGCTCCGGATATCTCCAAGTTTGAACAGGCGCACTTCATGAACGCGGCCATCCACTCAGACTCACAGGGCGTTCTCATCGTGTACGAGAGAGAGGTGGTGGCCCGGGCGATGCGCACGTTGCCTGGCGAGGCTGTCCCAATTTCTTTCCCCGCGCCATGTATACTCCCAGGTTCCTCCTGTGTTTTGCCGCTCCTCCCTCCGACCATGTTCCCTGTTTGCGAAGTGGCCCGCCTTGCATGGTGCCGCCCCTTTGCAAGCTCCTGTTTTCCTCTTCCCCTCCATCAGCACATTCCGCTTTCGGATAAGCGGGCTGCCAGGGGCCCCCGGGCGATTTTAACGCTGAGCGGAGTTGTCGGTCATGGACTCCTCCTGTCCTGCCATTCCCCCTTTCTCGTCCACCTGCGCCCTTATGCGTGCTCGTTTGTTGATTCCCTCAACGCGGCCAAGCAAAGTGGGAGGGCGGGGGGGCTCAGCGCCGGGATGTGAGTAGTCGATTTTCGTTTCCCTCCTTCTTCTTAGCTTTTTTCCGCTTCCCCGCGCCTCCCAGTTGGGGCAGTTCCGAAAGACTGGGGTGTTCAATCGTCTGCTCTTCGCCTGCCTTCCCATTTCGATCTCCGCCGTTCCGTTATGATCTCGGCCTGGATTGCAGAAAGCTTCGAATGGTCGGTCTCCTTGCGCGACCCGTTCGGGGCTTTTTGCATTTCGGGCAGGTGGCCCGCGAGGGCGACGGTCCCGAGATGTTGTTCCCAGACGCTGCGAGCGACGAAGAGAAGTATGTGTGGCGTCCAACGCATGTTCGTCATCTTCGCGTGCGCTGGTGCTCTTACGATCGCAGGGGTACCTGCCGCAATGGAGACAATTGCCCCTTTGCGCACGGTTCGAGCCGCCGCCGACACAGGAAAAGCCGCGCTTCCAAGACCGCGCTTCGGGAGAACAACTTGACGGTGTAGAGGAGGGATATGGAAGGGATGATCAGAATGAACAAGAAGCGACAGCAAAAGTATATGGAAAAGCAGGATCCAGATGGCGAGGAGAGGCGCGGAGAGGGGGGCGAGGTTGAAGAGGGCAAGGGGGCTGGGCGGACTCAGAGGGTGGCGTCTCGCTTGCAGTCGAGACAGCCGCTGCTGAACGTGCAATTGTTTGTGAACAGTCTCGCGTGCTTCGCGCGGGGCCAACAATGCCTCCGGAGTGCGTGCAGTGCCGCCGTTCCTGATTACAGTGCGCGTTCGATACGTCAGCATCTTCCCCATTATCAATTGTTGCAGAGTAGTGCTACAAGACTACGGGCCGCTCAGGCGCCAACGTTGCACCAATCGCAAGCGTTTTGGATTGAGCTTGTAAGGTTGTGGTTGCTGCGAGGCGGGCCTCGAGAGTGACAGAACACCTCGACGGAGACAGAGGGAATCCATGACTGATGAAAGCGGAGACAGAGGTGCGGAGGTCGGGCTCGCAGGTGGCAGTCGTGCGGTTCTCTCGTCGTCCTGCCGTGCTTCCTGGCCGAAATTTGTGCTCGCCGTCGGGTGGCCCCTGTGCGGGGGCCAGGGTGCTCTTTCGATGTCGATGTCCTGGCCACTCCCCCGTGTGCCATGCACAGTTATATCGTTCGCGATGGCGTCGCCGTGCGCCGGCTATTCCTCGGAGGTTTCCGGGGGGAGGGAGAAAGTCGGCAGTCGCAGGCAGGCGTTGGAAATGATCGCCTTGCCGGGCTCCGGATGATATCCCTGTGTATCATATTGGCCGTGTTGGCCTCAAGATGGCTGTTCAGTTTAAATATGCGTGCGTCTTGGTAGGCGTCCCCGATGCGTTGATTTTTAAGTTGGAAGATATTTGATTAGGCGGATCTCAACGAGCGGTCGGGTGGACCTCGCGCGGGGTAAACAGTGCCCCTGGGGTGAGCTCGCTTTGTCGTCGGCTTGCTTTGCACAGTCGCTGACGTTGCCAGGTTGTCGCCGCAGGTTTTTGGAATCCCGGGCGACGCCGGGAGGAAGTCGAAATGCTGCAATCGGAGTTGGGCGCAGAAGTTGGTCATTTGAGTCGGACCTATGCCAGTCGTCACGTCGCGGTAGTGCGAGCACACTTGTTGACGCCTTCCGGCGCCGCCGCCCACGTCCTGGCCGAAACGCATCCGCCGCGCCAAGACGGCCAGGAGAGAGCGCCGAGGAGGCACTAAGACGAATGGGACGGTGGGCGCATCAAGCGACGCCGACGCCGACTGCGGTGGCGATGGCGACGGCGACGGCGACGGCGACGACGAGATGACGACGACGACGAGAGACACGGACGAGGACAAGGACGACGACGACGATGACAATCACAAATCCCAGGTGCCGTTCTTTTAAACTGCAGACGCCCGGGTCAACGGTGAAACGTGGGAAGAACTGGGACGGGCATCGGCCCGAGTGGTCGATGAGAGCGTGTGATTCGATATTAGGTTTGCCGCGCTGGCACGAGAGATTGAAGAGCTTATCCAGATGTCCCGTGCACTCTCTTACAGTGACATCTGTAACTCGATTCGCATGGCCATGGCGATCGCCGCTACCTTCAAATTGAAGACCCAGCCGGGCATCACGCTCACCAGACGCAGCGCAGCAAAGGACCGTGTGTTCGAGACGTTGGGTGGCCTCGCAGAGCATGTGTGGGGGGCCTTAGACTGTGGCGATCTAGCGGGCATACTTCGCTGCATGGTCGTCTCGCATTTCTTCGTCGCGTGTTTTTTTTTTGTTGCGGCCGTGGGCGCCAAGTTCGGTCTTCTGATGTGGCCGAACCACCTGCGTTCTCATGGATCACATTTTGTTCCAGCTCGACCCGCGCAGTCGGCGCGCCCCATCCTCTCATCTATATTCACTAGGCGCGCGGCACACGCAGAAGCACCGCGCACGTGTGCGTGTGTGCGTGTGTGCGCGCACGCACGCATGGTCATACATGCACATTCCTCACCCACTCCCGCGTCGTATGCGGGTGCCATCATAATATCGGCACCTCTACTCATTCCCGTCATCATTCGCATTGAACGCGCTTGGGACGCTCTGTGACTATTGGCGTTTGTGGCGCACAGTGATGCAAATAACAAGGAGGCAAGGAACAAGGAAGAGGGTCGCCGGTGCAGGAAAATGGGCTTGATGGGGTTCCGCAGGTTTTTCTTGGAAATCCCTTTTTGTGATGCAAGGCGCGGCGCTCCATCCTGGTTTGCCCGCAGACGCTTGGCGACGATTCGCGTTTCCGAACTTCCCGCTGAAGCAGAGCCAGAATTCGTTCGACGTCTGGGCCTCTTGGGCGACGTGTCCAGGGCTTCGGAGGTTCCATGGGGGAACAGGTTGAAAAACCACCGATGCTGATGTTAGTATTGCGAGGCAATCGGGCCTCCAATGGCTCGCCCGAAGAGTGCCGGGTGGGGGGGGGGAGCATGGGGTCCTTACATTTCTTGTCCCGAAAGGCGGAGCACGTCGCGAACGTGCAGCAAGCGGGCGCGTACAGGACCCAGATGAATTCGAGAGCAGCGGGAATTGCAAATGGCGCTGAAGCTGCGAACGCAGTGGCCGCGCTGTCTGCCATTCGCGGCAAGGGGGGGAGTACCAAACGACAGCGTCTCTTCGCCGACTGGTTGATTGAGGTGCTGTTCACAGGACAGCGAGCATTTGCCAACGTCGATCGTTCACTGCGGACGTCGACGGCTGTGGTCGACGACGATGTTGAGGAATATCCTCACTAGTTGATGCCTTTTGAATGCTCGCTTGCTACTCCTGTAGTAGGGTGAACCTCGTGCGGAGCCGACATTGCTCCCGGGGCAACCTCCCTGTGCATCCGTTTAAAGGGGAGAGTCACGGTGTTCTGCGGTAGCCTCAGCGACATGTAACTCCCTGCTATTTTGCTCTGGTGTTTCCCGAGAGAGGGGAGAATTGATGCAAGCGCAAGCTAGCGCTGATCGCGGGCCGTGCGTCCTGGACTCTGCCAGACGGAGCTGTTGGAGAAAGTGAAGGGCTGAGAGGAGAAACAGGGATAAGGCCAGAGGGATGATGGGGGGGAGGGGTAGGAAGGAGGAGGAGAAGATAGAGGCACAAGTCCCTTTCGCTGAATGCAATCTCGCACGCCTTTGGAAACGCGCCGCGCTGTTTGACTCGAGTCTACGCGATCGGAGGGCGCCTTGCGCGGGGCAAACGTAGCTCCTGGGGTATCCGTTTCGGTGACGCACTTGTTTTTTTACAGGTATACCTTTGCGAGCGGCCCGTTAAGCATTCGTGCGGAGCCAACCGTGCTCCCAAGGCGACTCATCGTTGATGGTTGCGGCTATTGTTTGTAGAGAGTACTTGTGGCGGAGACGCCCGAGTGCGATGCAAGGTTCCTTACTTGGCCTGACCACTGTTGAGACAGGCGCCGCAATGCGTTGCGGGATTTCTCCCATGCACCAATGGAGCCATCTTGGGCTTCAGCGAGAATCGGAGAATCGTGGTCAAATCCTAAACGTGGCCGCGCTCTCCCCCCCGCCCCTCCTCCCGAACTAGGCCACTGCCTCTCCTCGCTGCTTCGGCCCTGGCTGGAATCGGAAAGAAGTGGTCAATTCCCCTTCGCCGTGAGTTGGGATAATGGAATCAAGTTCCCCCTGTTGAGCCATCTTGGAGATCGTCTTGGGCATCAGCGAGAATGGGGGAAAAATGGTCAAGTCGCTTTCCCCCGTCTCTTCTCTGGGGTAGAGAAAACGTGGTGCGGACCACCCCCCCTCCTCTTCCCAGGCTATCCGGCTCCCTTTCCTCGCTGCTCCAGCCCTGGCTGGAGGTTGGAAAAAACGTGGTCATGTTCTCCTCGCCGCGGGGCGGACAAAGGTGGTCAGGTCTCCCCCGTTGAGCCATCTTGGAGAGCGTTCTGGGCTTCAGCGAGAATGGGAGAAACGTGTTCAAGTCCCCCCCGCTCCCCGCCCCCCCGACGACAGCGACGACGACGACGAGGAGTACGAGGAGGACGGCGACGACGAGGGCGACAACGACGACGAAGACCACGACGACGACGTGAAAACGTTTATGTGACCAAACGTTGGGGCAGAGTTTGGCCAAGCTATTGGCATGTGGGTCTTCCAGCCGTTCTGGAGACACATCGGGGGGCACTTGGAAATCAGGAGAGGGAGGAAATGTGATGAGGGATCTCTCGGAGGTGGCTATCTGAAGCTCTTTGGGGCCGTCTTCGGGCCATCTTTCGTCATATTCGGGCCATATTCGGTTACATTGGCAGTCTTGTGAAGGCGCATTCTGGCGCCTCGAGGAGAAGAAGAGGCAGGGGCAAAAGGTGCGAGGAGTAGGATGAGGAAGAGGACGAGGAGGACGACTACGACGAGAAGTTTCGGGGACGAGGATGACGACGACGAGGCTGTCCGAGGAGGTCGAGAGGAGGAAGAGGAGTATCGAGGAGGGGGAAGAGGAAGCGGATGAAGGAACCGAATCAAATATGAAGGAAATTGGAGGAATGAGGATCGGGGCTCAAGGATGGGCGGAATTCCGAGGGCGAGGAGGAGGAGGAGGAATTGCGCAAAGGAGGAAATCCAAGGAGGACGGAGGAGTTCGAGAATGGGGAGGCGGACGAGGGGGAGAACGACAACGAGGACGAAGCGGAACATCAGGAGGCGCGCGATGAGGAACGGCAGGAACGAGGACGACGAACAATATGATAATAATGATAATGACGACGATGGAGAGAGGTGGGGAGGCAATTCGGATGAAGGAGGGGGCAGCAGGAGGAGTTGCGCGCGTCTGCGTGGGTGTCGCCGCGCGCTCCCAGGCTCAAGCCTTGAGGGCTGCAACTAGGCCCCTCTCCGCGCGGCCTTCCCGAAGGGCCGGCGGGGCGGGAGCTGGGCAAGGAGGCCCATCCCTGGCAGAAAGGGGGATGCGCGTGACGAAGCTCAAGCCCTTCGGTGGGGTGGGCTCGAACGGCACCCCCCGAAAGCTGGGGATGGCGCTTCGCGTGAACAGAAGGCCGTCTGGGAGCCATAATCCCAAAGGGCCGTCTGGGAGCCATAATCCCAAAGGGCCATCCGGGGGCCACAACCCCGAAGGGCTTTCCGAGAGCCAGAATCTCGAAGGGAGCGCCGGCGTCCATAAGCCGGTCCCCCGAAAGGGGTGCGTTGGCATGGGACTTTTCGCGGGTCCTGTGCCAGTGCTGCATGGAGCGCCGGCGTCCACGAAGCCGGTCCCCCGGGAGGGGTGTGTCGTGGCGGAGTCCCCCGGGTCTTCCCTGCGTCACTGCAAACATCCACGAATGATATGTGACGGAGCGCTGTTTTCTGGAAAATTGCATTCTCGTTTTCCGAACGGTAGAAGGGGGATACTATCGCGACTTTTTGACAAAAGCGCGCCCCGTGGACGGTCCGGATGATAGAGGGGGGAACTATCGAACAGTTGTTTCCCGGCTCGCCCGCTGAAAGATAGAAGAGGGACGCCCTCGAGAACCAGTCCACGAGCGCGTCCTCCAGACAATAGAATGTGGGGACAATCGCGATTCCTCTCCAGGGCGCGCTCTCTGAACGATGGAAGGGGCGAACGACCGCGATGTTTCGCCCGAGCGCGCTCCCCGAACGACAAAAAGGACAGGCTGTCGCGATTTGCCTCACAGGTGCGAGTTCTGACCGATGAAAAGGGGAAACTATCGCGAATTTTTCTCGCGGGGCGCCCTGCGCTCGAGAGAAGGGCGACATTCTCGCGGCTTTCTCGCACAACCTTTCCTATGCACGATAGAAGAGGGAAACTAACGCGGATTTGTATGCACGCGCCTCCTTTGGAGGACAAAAGGACAAAACTCTCGCAAATTGTCCCCCAGGCTCGGCCCCACAATGATAGAACGTGGACAGTCTCCCGAGTGCGTTGTGAAACGGAATCAAGGGCGCAGCGAGGCTTGCAGACGATGGGCGCGCGTCGCTTGCGAGACGCGGGCGAGACAACCGGGATTCGCCGGCGTCGGGCGCATGTGGGGTCGCGGTTCCAGCGGGAGAAAGTATCGCAATTGGTTTCCCAAGAGAGTCTGTTGCACGATGGAAGGCGGAACCTTTCGCGGATGTTCAGTCGGGATTTTCCGCGCGGCGCGTGCCGCCAGGGACATGTCTGCGGTCGGAGAGCGTCGTCCAAGTTACACCGTCGAATGCCGCCTGCGCCGCCTTCTTTCGCAACCGCTGTCGCGGCTCGATCATTGGCGCCACGCTCGAGGGCGCAGGTTGGCGTCGAATGCGCGGGCATGCGTCGTCTGCGAGACTTGGGGAAGGCGCGTCGCGCAGGACGCGCGCGCGTTGCTTCTGCGCGCCATTCGCCAGGGGTCGGCGTCAATCGAAAGTCGCGTCGGGGGCGAGGCGGAGCCGACGCGTTGAGCGGAGGCCGCGCGACGGTTGCAGATTATGTTGCGTCTGGTGCTTATGCGGAGGAGCGCGCAGTGCGCCAAGGCGCGCTACTCGTTGCAAGTGCGCAGTCGGCTTACGTGCCCAGCGTTGCGCCGATCGCGGTAGCCGTTTTGGCATGCGACGGGGGTGCCTTGGGGGCGTGGTCGAACAAGTGCCTTCAAGTTGCAGTAGCGAAGATTCGGCGCGGGCGGTGGCGCAGAGACGCCCTGCGATGTTTCGAGCGGGAGTGCGCGAATGATGCGTTCTCGGGTGAAACTGGCGACGGTCCAGAGTCGAGGCAGAACGTGGTGGCTGTGGAAACTTGGTTGAGACGACGGAAAACGTTCGTGTGGGTGCACGCGACGGAAGACACACTTGACTTCATGCAGGTGGCGCAAAGCGAGAGGTGGGCGCTGGGAGACGCCGTTGGAGTCTGCGTGGGAGCGGTTGTCTGGTGCATGTCAGGGCGCGTCATTCGCGTTGCCCGAGGGTGGAGCGCGCTGCGCGGCGTGGCTTTGCTTGAGAGGTCCGCCCCGTGGATGCGGTCTGCTGCACGCGCTCGCGTGGCCTAGGGCAAGAACAATAGTGTGCTCGCAGGGCCCTCTGTCGGATCGGCGAACGAGCAGCGTGGTGGCGATTTCGCGCGCAGCGCGCGCGAGGGCGGAGAGTGTCTGGCGCTGCCGGGCCCTCAGAACCCACGGTACTATTGTTTCATGAATGCCTCTGCGCAAGCGCTCTTCGCGATCCCCAGCGTGCGAGCCGCGGCGCGCGTCGCGCGGCAGAGAAGCCCGGCCGAATGGGGCGGGCGGTCTTTCGCAGAGAGAGGGAACGCGGCGCAACGAGCGGGGGGGGAGCCGGATTTTGACGGTCTGCTGGCTCAGACCTTGGTAGAAATGGAACTCGGTAGTTCGACGCGGCCTATAAAGTTGGAAGCCATCCCGCGCGTATTCTACAACCGATGCCAGGAGGACGCAGATGAATTCTTGCAAGAGCTTTTGCAAGTGGAACGCGCGCGCGACGTGTGTCAAGCGTTCCGCATGGAGAAGGTGGAGCGACCTGTGCGCGCGCGGCCCGGCTGCGGCTGCGTCCGGAAAGTCAGGGGGGACACCGAGCTCACGCGTTTGAAACTGCATCTCCCGAAGAGCCGCTGCAAAGACATCCTAACAGTTCAAGACGTCGTCGGCGAGAGTTCGAGGGGTGATCACATGGTGTCGGAATTCAGGTGGGAGTGCCCGAAGGAGTGCGGCTGCGCAGAGGCCACGGAAGACTGGTGTATTACAAAGACTCCTCCGTGTTTATGGGTGCAGCTGCTCGCGCAAACGTACGACGCCGTGACGAGGAGAGTTAAGAATATTCGACACATGCTTCGTCCTTGCGAGTCCTTGGTCGTCAGCGGTCAGAAGTTCAAGCTTGTGAGCTGCGTGTTTCACCACGGAGAAGGATTTCATGGCGGGCATTATAACGCTTGCTGTCTGCGCGCGGGGGCCACAGGCGCGCGGTGGGAGATGCGCGATGGCTGCTCCGTGAGATCGAGCGCTCCGCCGTCCCACGTGCAAGGTTGGAAGACGCGCGAGGATTCCACAGTGCACTTTTTGATGCACGTTCGCGAAGAAACCGCCACGGCATGTGACAGTGCGCCATTGGGAGTGGTTCGAGCGAGCGAGTCCAGCGGCGCGAACGCATTGGCGTCTATCGGGGGAGGAGGACTGGGCGGCGCCAGTGCAGATCAACATGCTGGAGGCTTGCTGAACGATTCATGGAATGATTGCGCAGTGGAGTCGCTGCAGGGGACGGGAGCGCGACGAAGGGACTCGGCCATGGAAGCCGTCGGTGCTCGGCCAGGTCGTGCGCCAGCGGTGCGCATGTTGCCTGGGGATCTCTTCGCTCCCGCGCGCGTGCTCCGAGAAGCCGACTTCCGTGCGTTGAGAATTTTGCACAATCAATGGACGCCGACAGAATCGTGGACTCTTGCGGCTGCGGGTTTCGCGCCGGCGGAGCTGCTCGGCCACTTGAAGGACGCGCGGGGAGACGCCGAGCCAGTGATGCGTGTGCTCAAGGAAGAGTGGGTGCAGGAGTGGGCGGGGCGGCGCCGAGCACAGGAAGTTCTGTGCGACGCGCTGGAAGGCGTCGACAGGCACCGAGTTTTGGAAGAGGAAATGGTGCGTTTCATGTTATTATTTGAGAAGTCGTTGGTATTTGAAGCCAAATCAGATGCGAGGCGACTCTGGGAGCTTGCGCAGATAGGGCGACGTGTGGGCCAGGGGCGCGGACACGGCGCAAGCGCCAGCTTGGCGGACAGCCTTTTCCAATTGCTTGCGCGGGCGGGACTGTGCAACGAGATCCTCGCCAGCCAGGAAGGGCGTCGTGCTGCGTGCGAAGCGTGCGTGCGTCACTTGAGCGATGCTGGGGATGCGTGGCTGGACCTGCGTTCGCATGGCGGGGAACTACGGCACGCTGTGCACGCAGGAGAGACTATGATATTTGCTTTGCAGAGGTGCGGCGTGGAGGGGGGGGGCGCCGTCGGAAGACGTGGTCGTGCGCGTATATTCGCGTTTCGATGGGCTGATAGAAAATCAATTGGGCGTGGAGATGCGTTTCACTCGAACAGACTTGCAAGGCTCAAGCCTCGTGCTGGGTCGCGGGCCCGAGTGCGAAGTCGGGGGTGACTGGGCCCCTGCGGTGGCGCTGGAAGTGCACAGCGAGACAGGATCGGAGATCGCCAGCACGTCGTACAAACCAGCGCGGCAATCCAGTGCAACAGTTCACAGCAGCTGCGTCGAGGGAGATGAACAGAAGAGCGCGGGTCCCGCTCCTTTGTCCATGTTTCCTGAGAATGGGCGACCCGGCACAGGGGGCGAGAAGAGACAGGAAAGCGTTGCCGGCGCAGTGGGCGGTGACATTGCGCGGAGGCAAAAGCCGGAAGCGCTCGCGACGGCGACTCGCGCCCGCGTGACAGGGGAGAGCGCGCCGCCTTGCGACGCCGTGGCCGGGAGAGGCGCCGAGTTGGAAAGGCGAAGGCTCGAAGGTGGCGCCGACGGTGTAGAGCGCTCAAGGGAGCTGTCGGGAGTTCTTCCTCCAACGCCGCATCCGGCATCGCGGCCGAGTAGAGAGCGCGGGGGGGCCATCCGGGGTTCCGAGTCGGAGTCGCAGCTGTCAGACCGCACGAGCGGGAGGGTCAAACCACGTTGTGACGGAGCGATCGGCGGCGATAGGAAGAACACGAAGGACGCGTGCAGTGCGAAGCGCAGCGGGGAAGGGCAGACGCAGGACAACGGGGTGGCAGATGCAGCAGAACAGAATGCAGGAGCATCTCATGCTTATCGCGTCCGAGCCGTTGACAGTCGTGCATCTGCCGACAGGTTGCGCGGGGCAAGGGAAGTCGGTCTGGAAGCGATCGCAAATTCAATAAAAGATCAGCCCACGGTCTCCGCATTCTCAGCGAATGGCGCATCGTTGGTTAACGGAAGCATCCGGTCGCACGGGGCAGTGGTTCTGCCAAAGAAACATTACGCATTCGATGGATGCCCTTGGCAAGGGGCTGCAGAGGCGGAATTTCGAGCGCATGCGGTTGGAAACCACGCAGCAGTGCTGGCCCCGGTTGCGGCAGCGCCGGCGTGCACTTCGACGGAAGATGCGACGCAGAAGGATATCAAGTATTGGTCTGTGTACAACGGGGCTATCGCCTGGAAGATTCGAAAAGGAGCGCCTCTCGCGGCGTTGGCGATCGATCGGCGATGTCTTGATGACTACGCGCGCGGGCTGGGCGAAGACGCTGTGAGCAGGCTGATCTTCATGGTCTGTGCGCGGAAGTTTCCATTCGTCGAGGGGCGGAAGGGGGATGCTATCCAGTGGCAGAAAGTTTTGTTCAACGGGGGCGATTTCTTCGGTCTCCCAAGCGATTTCGTGAGGATACACATGTCCGTGGACGCGTACGTGGAGCGGTTCGGCGAGGTCAGCTGCGACAGCGAGGAGAGTTGCGGCGTGCATCTGCGAGATCGGCCAGAAGAGTTCGACGACTGGCATGTGTCGGTGCTTTCAGGGGATGGCCCAGTGAAAGTGTTGTGTTGCCCCGAGGATTTGCGATGCGCAAGCGGCATTAGGCACTCCGAGAACCAAACGTGTTCTCGTTGTGAAGCTCTTTTGTGTTGGGAATGCCGGAGCGGCATGCAGGGGCCGAGTGGGGGACCTCTCTTGCCTCCCGCGGCGCTTTTGTGTTGGGAATGCCGGAGCGGCATGCAGGGGCCGAGTGGGGGGCCTCTCTTGCCTCCCGCGGCGCTCGCGAATGATTCGATGACTTTCTATTATCCAGAGGAGCTTTTCTGTGGGAGTGTGACGGTTCTAGAAATGATCTGCGCCTCCGTGTGCGTCACCTCCATGGTATGTTTCACACTCGAGAAGCGATGCCGGAGCGAGCGAACTTTCGACATGGAAACGGGGAATAACATGATCCGCATGGCTGCGCGTGGAAACGCGACGTCGTTCCCGATGCCTTGGACGGACATGTTGGCGCAGTTGAGCGCAGCGGAAGACTTGGCTGCAGAGCGGAAGCCGCCGTCGGTGCCTCACACGGGCGCCGAGCTGGCTGGAATAGTGTCTGTGATTGTGAAGTCTGGGGGCGACGATGATACGGCCGCAAGCATGGCCAAGTTTGTGCACCAGGCTCTCGTTCGCAGGCACGTGGTCGCGGCTCTCATTCAAGGAGCGAAATCTCGCGGACACCGAGCGCACCGGAATATTTGCATGGACGCAGTCCGGCGGAAAGCCTTGGAGCTTCCTGAGAACGACGTTCCAGCGGAGATCATGCGCCTGGTGCCGCTGGATGACGCGTTGGACAAGATCCAAATGCAAAAGGCAGCGACGCCAGTGCCTAGACCCGACGGACTTCAGGAGGCGGCGGACATTTTGGACAGCACCAAGGGGAACGCCGTGGTGGTGGAAAAGAGTAGTTTTGACGAGGGTGATATAAACTCGCAGCGAATCGAAGCTCTGCGTAGCTTCGTTCAACGACTGGACGAAGACTGCGTCCATGATGGAGCAGATAATACATCGAGCGACAGCGGCGATAATGCGGGTTGTGAGGAACACGCGGAGAAGCGCGCCCGTGTGCGTGAACCAGAGGGCGCAGGCGTGAGGACGTCGTCGCGAGAGGGAGCGGAAACGCACATGGCAGAAGGTGCGATGCGAGAAGGCAAACGCGTGGACCGACTGCGTGTGCGCACGGGGAACACCATGATGGATCAGTTCGAGCCTTGGTACTTCGGTGTTGCGTTCGCGTTCATTTTCAAGTATTGCACGGGGATGCCGGACATGCCAGAGTTCATGAGGCGTCCACGCTATCGGCGCGATCGAGAAGCACCGCGCGTGGAGCTTCCTCTGTGGGTGCGCGTGATGAGTCGTCGCGTCGAGAGCCAACTCTCTCGCGACTGGCACTTCGGGTTCGTGTCATGGAATCTCGTGTTTCGGTCGGCGGTGAATTTGAGCAAAACGTCGTTTACATACGTTTCTGCAAGTCCGGAAGCCGTGGACGAACAGTAGACCCCCGAGCAAATCGGCGAAGGGGCAAAGGAAATCGATCGCGCTCTGGGAGGCATGTACGTAGACATGAACAATAGAAAGCAAAAAGTTATGGGAGACATGACCAAGGTGCGGCACGTGCCAGGCCTGCGAGAAAGCCGCCCACAAACTCCTGACGAACATAGAGCACACGTCGCGGCGTGTCGCGGGAACGCAGGAGGCGCGTCGGGTGATGCGATTTGAGACAAACGCGCTGCGCGCGCGGTACGGCGTGCCCATTTTTGTAACATTTTCGCCGGACGAAGGACACAACCTCTTGATGGTCCGGTTGTCACGCGCTCGGCGCCGCGACCCGGTTCATCTAGCGGCAGAGAACAAGGCATTGTCGCGGCAAGTGGGCGGGCGGCAGTGGCCGCGCGATGCGCCTTCATCCGAGGACGTGCGCGTGGAAATCCCAGTGGAAGCCGTTTTCGCTGGAATACCTTCGTGGGGCGAGCGCCGGAGAATTACCGCCCGTGACCCCGTGGCGAGCGTGGGCGGTTTCCGCGTCATAGTGGACACCGCGCTCCGTCACCTGTTCGGGGTGCGGACGTGCCCCAACTGTCCGCGATGCAACCAAGCGGAAGATGGGACTCCGTGCCAAGATCTGTTCGGGAGTAGTATTGCTCCAGAAGGTGATGTATTCGGGCGCGTCGATGCTTGCTACGTGTCGATCGAAGCCCAGAAGTCGACTGGCGCCCTCCACGCTCACTGTCAGGTTTTCGTGCAGTGCTTGCATCAGCACACTCCGCTGGACAAAGCGCTCGAGCTTGTGCGGGCAAATATGGAAGGCCAGGGGAAGAAGCTGGTGGAGGACTACCTGGAATATAAAAGCCGAGTGTGTCGGCAGGTCTATTCAGAGCGAATTGCGGAACAGGAACTCTGTAATAATCTGGAGGAAGCGGAGAAGGCTTGGCCAGTGTTTAAAAACGAGGTCGGGTTGGTATGTAGGCCGGCGTTTCAGACGCGCGTTGTTGGTCCAGACGCAATTTTGGCAGAAGTTGTGCAGGACGCGTCGGCTTGGGAAAGAGCGTACTTGGACGAAGACGTCCAATGCCTCCAGGAGCGAAAGCAGCACCACGTGCATTTGAGAAACGATGAGACAGGAGAGCGTGTACCTTTGCGTGCGTGCCGTCGAAAGGACAATCCCAAGTTATGCAAAGCCGATTATCCGCGCACGTCGCAGCTTGTAGACCGAGCCGTTGTCGTCTGTCCGGGGCTTGCGTCGGCGCTAGACATGCCCAAGACGAGCAGACGAAATCGGACAGGCAGCTGACATGAGCCGATGAATCAGGAGAGTCTCAATGGGACGCACCCGTGCATGTTGTCCGCGCAGCGCTTTAATTCGGACGTGCAGCTTCCGTATAGGTTCCCAATCACGGAGGCCTGTTGCACGTGTGGGAAAGCGTGCGACAAGAAGCAAGCAGACGCCGCCATCATCAAGGTCGTACAGATGGCGCAGGACGCCCAGGCGGGGCACGCTTGCGACTATTGCACGAAGAGGCAGCCTATGGCTTTTCACGAGGTGAGGGAGTGTTGCACAGGCTTCGAGAAGCTCGGCCGACAGCTGCAAGGTGAAAGTGTGAATCGCATCGGTCAGCGAATCTCGAGCCGCATAATGAGCGACGCGTACGGGAAAGGCATTGTGCGAGGACAGGTGGAGTGTGCGAACCTTCGGGCGTTCTCCAGGGAGGGCGACGTGACTGCGGCGGAGGCGTTGAAATCATGTCCAACAACCGCCTTCTACGGGCGGGAGTATGTGGAAATGGTCGAACGCCTGGCAGACGGCGCCACCAACGGACGGAAGGCCCAGTTCGCCGAAGTGGACATGAGAAACAGGAGACGCCGGAAAGTGACCCTCAGAGACGTTGCCATGTTGTACGGTTCACGCCCGAAGGATGACGAACTGTGGCACCTGTCGCCGTATGAGTTTGCCACATATTGGACACCCATTCTACTATCGTACGCGACGAAGTTGGAGGATGCATCGCATCCGCGGCACCACGCAGTCTTAACGGAGAGTGGAAAGGAGAAAATGAAGCAACATTGCAGGAGCAGGAAGCCAGAGGAGGAGCTCCATGCGGGGGAGGACTATGTCGTCAAGGAGGATGGAGAAGTGGATTGGGTTCCGCTTCCAGACAATGAGGGGTGTGCTCATTTCCGACACACATGGGTTTTGAAGCGCAAGAAGAGGCCCGCAACACCTATGTTCTTCGGGGCCCCCGTGCCGCGCGGGCGACATGGAGAGGCGGAGCGGTCGGCGCGAATAGTCATGTCGTACTTCCACCCATGGACGCTGAGGCCCAGCGAGGCGGACGATCACGTTGTATTCGCAGGGAATCAACGAGGAGAGGCGCCGACATGGGACGGCGCCATGGTCACGTGGTTGGGCGGCGGCTTTCAGACTCAAAAGGCTGCGCGGTGCGTCGGCAATTTCCTCAGCGCGCACCGCGCGCGGCCGCGGGATGCGGAAGATGTGGTAGGAAACGTACGGGATAATATTATTAGTGAACAACTCCACGGTTGGACGTGGGCTTCTTTTTACACGGTTTTTTTTGTTTTGTTTTTTCTTTTTTGTTTTTTTTTGTTTTGCTTTTTTTTTTTGTTTTTTTTTTTTCCATTTTTTTGTTTTTCTTTTTTTTTTTTTTTTTATCTTTTCTTCTTTTTGTTTTTCTTTTTTTTTTTTTTTTTTTTTTTTTTTTTTTCTTTTTTTTTTTTTTTTTTTTTTTTTTTTTTTTTTCAGAGCAGTTGGACGAGGCGCTGAGATCGCGCGTCGGCGGGGGGAAGCGGAAAGACGGTGACGGAGACAGCAGCAGCGGGGAAGACGGCGCGGCAGCGGACGGGGTCGTGTCAGGCACCTCGCACTACGACAACTCCAAAGGAGGCATGTCGGTAGCCCAGCATGCATGGGGCTGCGCGATGGCGAGACGCCGCTCAGCGAGGTCTCAGGCACGTGGTCGAGAGAAGAAAGCTGTGATGTGGATCAGGTATTGGTAGCGGCGCGGAAGTCTCGGAACAAGGAGAGGTCGATGGCGGGCAGAATTGCAGCGGCAGAAGATCCCGGGCGCGTCGTTACAGAGGCTGGGGCAACTTCTGAAGACGTTGCGAAGTGGGTTCGAGAACTCGAATTCCGAATCAACAAGCACACGGGTCGGCGCGTCGTGAATGCGAAACAGTTCGAGATGGTCGAAAAGGTGGCGCTCCGAGTGATGCAAGAGATAGACGGGCAGGCGGGAGAGGACGCGGACATGGAGGAGCCTTTGCGTTGGTGCATGCACGGCGGCCCGGGGACAGGCAAGTCGCACGTTCTCAGCGTCATTCGACAGGAGTTGTTCGAGGGGTTGCTGAAGTGGACAATCGTGCCTGGAGCGGTTCGGCGAAGTAGATGGCGCTGGGGAGGGGAGCAGTGGCGTGCACCTTCGAGACCGCATGGACGAGTTCGAGGATTGGCACGTGTGCGTGCCATCAGGAGACGGGCCCATGAAGGTGCTCTGCTGCCCGGAGGACATGCGGTGCCACAGCGGCACGACGCACGCCGTGAATAGTGCATGCACCGGTTGTGAAGCCCCGTTGTGCGGGGAGTGCGGGAACGCGATGGCCGGGCCCCATGGCGAAGTGGCGCTCCCTCCTGCGTCGCTGGCCAATGACATGATGGCTTTTTATTCGCCAGAAGAGGTGTTCGGCGCCAAGGTGACGGCATTGGAAATGATTTGCGCGTCAGTGTGCATAACGTCGATGGTGTGTTTTACGCTGGAGAAGCGGTACCGGAAGGATCGGGATTTCGACATGGAAGCGGGCGGCAACGAGGTCCGCATGGCGGCGCGCGGAAACGCCACTTCGTCCCCGATGCCGTGGGCGGATCTGCTAGCACAGTTGAGCGCAGCGGACGCAACTGCCGCGGAGAGGCGCGCGCCGCCGGTGCCGCGCACAGGTGCGGAGCTGGCTGGGATCGTGTCTGTGATACTGAAGTCTGGCGGCGACGACGATACGGCTGCAAGCATGGCCAAGTTCGTGCACCAGGCGTTGGTGCGTAGGAAGGTGGTCGTGGATCTGATTCAGGGAGCGAAAGCGCGGGGGCGTCGCGCGTACCGACACGTGGACATGGAGGATGTTCGGAAGAGGGCAATGGAATTGCCAGAGGAAGGCGTGCCCCCGGAGATCATGCGCCTGGTACCCCTGGATGATGCCCTGGACAAGATCCAGATGCAGAAGGCCGCGACGCCCGTTCCGAGGCCCGACGGAGTAAGGGAGGCGGCAGATATTTTGGAGAGCACGAAGACGAACGCCGTGGTATGTGAGAAGAGCAGCTTCGACGAGGGAGATATCAATGCGCAGCGGATCGAGGCCGTGCGAACCTTCGTGCAACGGCTGGATGAGGAGTGCGCGCACGGCGATGCGAACGGGACGTCGGATTCCAGCGAAGAAGAGGGCGGCGACGGGACGACGGAACGGGCGCGTAAACGCGTTCGCGTCCGCGAAGGGGCGGGCCCGGGGGCGGAGCAGACGTCGCGGGAGGCGGCGGAGCGCGTCATGCTGGAGCAGGCGACGACCGAGGGGAAGCGCGTGGACCGCCTTCGCGTGCGCACGGGAAACGTTATGATGGATCAGTTCGAGCCCTGGTACTTTGGCGTCGCGTTCGCGTTTTTGTTCAAGTACTGCACGGGGATGCCAGATGGCCCTGAGTTCATGAAGCGTCCGCGTCATCGCAGGGGGAATGGGGCGCCGCGTGTAGAGCTGCCACTGTGGGTGCGGATTATGAGTCGTCGCGTCGAGAGCCAGTTGTGTCGCGATTGGCATTTCGGGTTCGTGTCGTGGAACCTCGTGTTCCGCTCGGCGGTGAACCTGATCAGGACGTGGTTCACGTACGTGGCACCGAGCGCCACGGGCGAGGTGGAACAGCTGACGCCTGAGCAGATCGGCGAAGGCGCCAAACAGATTTACCGCGCGCTAGACATGAAGTACGTGGACATCAACGGCAGAAAGAAGAAGGTCAAGGGCGACATGACGAAAGTTCGGCACGTGCCAAATCTGGGGAAAGCCGCACACAAGCTCCTCACACACATTGAGCACACGTCGCGGCGCTTGCCAGGTACACAGGAAGCTCGTCGTGTAATGCGGTTTGAGACGAACGCTCTTCGAGTCCGGTATGGCGTTCCAATCTTCGTAACTTTATCGCCCGACGAAGGCCACAATCTGCTCATGCTCCGCCTGTCGCGCACGCGAAGACAGGACCCCGTGCACGCGGCAGCAGAAGATCAGGCGCAGTCACGAGTGGCGGGGGATCGGGAGTGGCCGCGCGTAGCCCCCGACGTCGACGAGGCTCGCCTCGGTCTTCCGATGGATGCAGCACGGGCAGGAGTGCCGTCGTGGGCCGAGCGTAGACGCCTACTCGCGCGTGATCCCATGGCTAGCGTCGACGGCTTCCGCATCATAGTGGACGCGACGCTCCGGCACCTCTTCGGTCTGCGGACTTGCCCGAACTGCCCGCGATGCAATCACGCACAGGATGGCATCCCTTGTCAAGACCTGTTCGGAAGTAACGCGATGCCCGGCGGGGGCGCCTTCGGGCGCGCTGATGCCTACTACGTGTCCATCGAAGCGCAGAAATCCTCGGGATCTCTGCACGCGCACTGCCAGGTATTCATACAGTGCCTCCACCAACGCACTCCGCTCGAGCAGGTGTTCGAAATCGTCCGTCAGGACGTGCAAGACCGCGGGAAGAAGATCATGGAGGGGTATTTGGAGTATAAGAGCCGCGTTTGTCGGCAGGTTTATTCAGAGCAGGTGTCGACGACGGAAATCGATCGGAGGCTGGAGGAGGCCGAGAAGGCGTGGCCGGAGTTTAAAGTCGAGGAGGCTTTTTTTTTTTTTTTTTTTTTTTTTTTTTTTTTTTTTTTTCTTTTTTTTTGTTTTTTTTTTTTTTTTTTTTTTTTTTTTTTTTTTTTTTTTTTTTTTGGTTTTTTTTTTTTTTTTTTTTTTTTTTGTTTTTTTTTTTTTTTTTTTTCTTTTTTTTTTTTTTTTTTTTTTTTTTTTTTTTTTGTTTTTTTTTTTTTTTGTTTTTTTTTTTTTTTTTTTTTTTTTTTTTTTTTTTTTTGTTTTTTTTTTTTCTTTTTTGTTTATGGCAGGCCCGCGTTTCAGACGCGCACGCTGCATCCAGAAGCATCGCAGACGCAGACTCGGCAGGACGCTGTGGCATGGGAGAAAGCGTATCTCGACGAGGACGTACAGTACTTACAGGAAAGAAAGCAGAACCACGTCCATCTGAAGAACGAAGAGACTGGGGAGCGAGTACCTTTGCCAGCGTGCCGTCGAAAGGACAACCCGAAGTTGTGTAAATCGGATTTCCCGCGCACGGCGCAAATCATAGGCCGCGCTATCGTCGTGTGTCCGGGGCAGGTGGTGGCGTTGGACATGCCGAAGGCAGGGCGTCGGAATCGAGTTGGAAGCCTCCACGGGCCGATGAATCACGCAAGCCTGAACGGCACGCATCCGTGCATGTTGTCTGCGCAGCGGTTCAATTCGGACGTGCAGCTGCCGTATCGGTTCCCCATCACAGGGGTCTGTTGCACGTGCCGGAAAGCTTGCGACAGGAAGCTCGACGATGCAGCGATCATCAGGGCTGCGCAGGTGGCGCAAGACGCACAGGCAGGATACGCCTGCGACTACTGTACGAAGCGGCAGCCCATGGCTTTCCACGAGGTGAAAGAGTGTTGCAAGGGAGTCGAGAAGCTGGGCAGGCAGATTCAGGGCGAGAGCGTGAATCGGATCGGTAAGCGGGTAGCGAACCGGATTCTGAGCGATGCTTACGGCAAGGGCATTGTGCGAGGACAAGTCGAATGTGCAAACTTGAGGGCCTTCGCGCGAGAGGGCGACGTGACTGCTGCGGAGTCATTGAACTCGTGCGAGACGACAGCCATTTACGGCCGCGAGTACGTTGACTTGGTCGAGCGCTTGGCAGACCGTGCGGCAGGAGGTCGCAGAGCGCAATTTGCCGAGGTGGACATGCGGCAGAAGAGACGCCGCAAGGTGACTGTTCGAGATGTGGGCATGTTGTATGGGCTGCGCCCGAAGAGGTCCGACGTGGCATTCATCCCCATATGAGTTCGCAACGTACTGGACGCCGGTGTTGCTGTCGTACCCGACGCGAGTCGCGGATGCAGAACACCCACACCATCACGCAGTCTTGACGCAGTTGGGCAAGGACAAACTGCGTGAGAGGCGAGGGGACGTGTGTCTGGAGGAGGATTTGGTGCCCGGGGTTGACTACGCGGTGAAGGATGACGGAGGCAACGATTGGGTTCCGTATCCAGACACCGAAGGGTGCGCCCACATTCGCCACACGTGGGTTCTCAAGCGGAATAAAAGGCCCATGGCACCAACCTTTTTCGGAGCGCCCGTGCCGCGCGGACGTCCAGGGGAAGCGGAGAGGTCGGCGCGCATTGTCATGACGTACTTCCACCCGTGGACTCTGAGGCCCGACGTGGCGGACGAACACGTGGTGTTCGCAGGGAACCTGCGCGGCGAAGCGTCGACGTGGGATGCAGCCGTGGCGGCGTGGCTGGATGGCGGAGTGCAGACGAAGGAGGCCGCGCGGTACGCGGGGAACTTCCTGAGTGTGCATCGCGTCCGGCCACGCGATGCTGACGAAGAAGAAGAGCGGAGCGACGAAGACGTGAGCGATGTTGAATTAGAAGTGGGCTTCGAGCACCTCGACGAGGCGCTGAAGTCGCGCGTGGGCGGGAAGCGACGAAAGGACGGGGACGGAGACAGCGCCAGCGGGGAGGAGGATGCAGACGCCGGCCAGGGAGCTGGAGGCACGTCGCACTACGACAATTCAAAAGGGGGCATGGCGGTAGCGCAGCAGGCGTGGGGGCTTCGGGACGGCGAAACGCCGCTCAGCGAGGTAACAGGCTCGTGGCCAGCAGAGCAGGCTTGTGACCTGGAGATGGTGCTGCGAGAAGCGCGGAAGTCTCGAAATAAAGAGTGTTCGATGGCCGACAGGGTGGCAGACGCCGAGGGAGGAGTCGTCGTCGCGGGCGCGGCGGCCACGTCGGAAGACGTGGCGAGATGGCTCGCGGACCTTGAGTTCCGGGTGGACAAGGACACGGGGCGGCGCGCAGTGAACGCGAAGCAGTTCGAGATGGTGAAGAAGGTGGCGCGCCGAGTGATGCAGGAGATCGATGGCGAGGGAATGGATGAAACGGCCATGGGGGAACCTCTGCAGTGGTGCATGCACGGGGGCCCTGGAACGGGCAAATCACACGTGTTGCGCATCCTTCGCCACGAGCTGTTCGAGGGGTTGATGAAGTGGAGTATCGGGGTGAACTTTCAAATCACCGCCCTGCAAGCCGTCATGGCGCAGTTGCTAGGAGGGGGCACCATCCACCATGCGTGCGGCATACCAGCTATCAAGCGTGGAGAAGAGAAGGGGGAAGATGTGAAGTTGCAGTACGAGACTGCTAAACGCGTGCTCCAGTGGCGGTGGTTGTTCATCGACGAAATCAGCATGGTGAGCGCCAGGCTCCTGGCAGAAGTAGACGCGAAACTGCGAGGGGTCATCCGGGATGTGGGCACCACGAAGCGCGGAGACGGAGGCGTGCCGCGCCCGTTCGGCGGTTTGAACGTCGTGCTGAGTGGTGACTTTTGGCAATTGGCCCCCCCCGACGGAGGCTTCCTTGCGGACGTCCCCACCGAACGCATCTCGGCGGCGCGCAAGTACACATCCCTGCCACCTGTGCTTCATGGTCAATCTCTACTTTGGGGTGGGGCCGAGTGCGGCGCGCAGGGCGTGACCGAGCTGGAGGAGTGCGAGCGGTGCGACGACGCCTGGCTGAAGGAGGTGCAGGAAGAATTCCGTACAGGGGTGCTGTCGGCGAATGCGCACGCGTTCTTGCACGGCAAGGACACCACTGTGACGGGGAGCTGGCTGCACGGAGACGTGGGTTGCCGCAATCGGGCATGCCGGAAGTTGTGCGACGGCGCGCAAGGTGAAGTGGCGGGTGCAGCAGGTCAACGTCGAAGACGCACGACAACGACGAAAGAGATCCGCCAACAGGAGTGTCAGGTGTGTAGAAGGGAACGTGCGCGGCGCCGTCTGGTGGTGGATGGCCCGGACGGCCCGCGTTTGCAGTCGGGGAAGTTCCTCATTGCCCCGGGCGTGTTTCCGAACAACGACGTGAAGTATGAAGCCAACAAGCTCCGAGCGTCGCAGTACGCGCGCAGGCACGGGAAGCCGATGGTGTACATCCTTGCGCGGGATACGCCGACGCCGGAGGCGCTCCGCGAGCGACCAGATCTGCCGCAGCAGAAAATGGCATGGCTCCAACGACACGACAAGGAGAGCGGAGACCTGTACGGCTTCTTGCCCATCGCAGAGGGCATGCCAGTCGCTCTGACTGATCACATCGATCGCAGCGAGGACAAGAACCTCCTGCGCGGTCGCGTCGGCCGCGTTCAGTCTTGGGTTTGCGACGGGGACGCAGAGCACGATCAGGTCACGCGGGGGGGCGAGACCATTCTGAAGAAAACCCCGAAAGTGATTTTTGCATTGTTCGACGAAGGCGACGACGGAAAGGGCGGTCGGAAGCCGTGCAAGTGGACGATCGGGGGATTGAGGACGCCCGGCTTGCACCCGGTGGCTCCGCAAAAGAAGGAGTGGTTCGTGGACAAAGGTCGTCCGCACCCGCGGCTGAAGGTGAAAAGGCGTCAGTTCCCGCTGGCTCCAGCCTTCGGCGTGACGGCCCATGCGGCGCAGGGGCAAACTTTAAGGAGGGTGTCATAGTGGACCTGAGCATCGGCGGGGGCACGTCACCTCTGTCGAGCTACGTGGCACTGACGCGGGTGCAGCGCCGTGAGGACATGCTCATCTTTCGCCCTTTCGACATTGCGCCGTATCAGAAGAAGGACGAACGGAAGGGCCCAGGCTTGTTGCTGCGCACGTTGCGCGGAGAAGACTTGGACTGGGAGGCGATCGAGCTGGAGTTCATGCCGTCTGGCAGGTGCGCGGTCTGCGGGTGCACGAAGTACAAGAACATGTACCCAACGGTCGGGCAGTGGAGCCGCGCAGATGGGCTCCGCGTGTGCAGCGTGTGCCTGGAAGATAAGAAGAGGTCGGGCACGCCGTGGCAATGCATGGAGTGTGGTCTATGGAAGTGCCAGGAGGCGTTCCACGCGTCACAGCACCACCCGTCGAAGTTGACCACGCGGCGTTGCGAGGACTGCCCCGAGAGACGGAGTTGCCGCGTGTGCGAGGGTCGGAAGTACGAAGAAGCGTTCGCGCCGTACCAGTGGGACCTTGCAGGGAACAGCCGGTGCAGAGGGGGGATGTGCAAAGAGTGCGAGGAGCTGAAGACGCACCTGACGTGTTCCCGCTGCGGCACGGAGAAGTTGGTGGACGATTTTGCGAGGATTGAGAGGAACGCAGAGGAGCGGAAGTGCAAAGCGTGTAAGAAATCAATGAGAGAGGAAGAAAGACAGCGCGCCGAGGAAGGGAAACGGAGGGTATGCTCGAAATGTGGGGAGTCGAAGAGTAAGGCGGAGTTTTCCGCTCACATGTGGTGCATCGCCTCCAAAGAGACCATTGCATGTACCCAGTGCGTCCAGGATGCGGCCGCCCAACGGGACTCGGCGGCGAGGAAAGACGTGAAGGCCTGTGTTGTGTGCGAGGTGGCGCAACGGCGTGATTTCTTCTCGCAAAAAATGTGGAATGGAGTGGCCGATCGTGACCGCAAATGCATGCGCTGCGTCAACGCTGGGGCTGCACGGCGGAACACAGATGCGAGGAAGGACGTGAGGGCCTGCGTGGTGTGCGAGGTAGCGCAGCGGCGTGAATACTTTTCGAATTGGATGTGGGAGTGCGCGGGAGATCAACACCGCAACTGCAAGCGCTGCATCGATGGCGCAAAGCTGGAGCGAGGGAAGTGGAAATGTGTAGAATGTAAGGGCGCTTTCGGGAGGGAGCACTACAGCAACTGGTTGGCTGGGCGATCGACACAGAAGGCGAATGGGAAGCAGAGATGCAACAT